>QLTV01001233.1:1395093-1444863 GCA_003457575.1 Thermophis baileyi
GGTCATAAGTCACTTTTTTCACTGCCATTGTAACTTTGAACAGTTTAGTGACTGTTCAAAGTTACAATGGCAGTGAAAAAAGTGACTTATGATCATTTTTCACACTTAATGACCGACGGTCGTTAAGTGTGAAAAATGGTCATAAGTCATTTTTTCACCACATTTTACAAGTTGGCCACTCCCACCCAGTCACACGACCGCCAAGCCACTCCCACCCAGTCACATGGCCGTCAAGCCACTCCCACCCAGTCACATCGCCGTCAAGCCACTCCCACCCGGTCACATGGCCGTCAAGCCACTCCCACCTGGTCACATGGCTGTCAAGCCACTCCCACCCGGTCACATGGCCATCAAGCCACTCCCACAAAATTAAGCCACGCCCACAGAGTGGTAGTAAAAAAATTTGGAACCCACCCCTGGATGTGTATGCATACATGTGCTTGAAGAGAGAAACAAAGCAGCTGTAGACACAAAAAATGGGCGGGATAAACACCCTGCTGAGTTTTAATTATGAATGGATTTCATTAGAAAGGCTACAAGTGTTCCACATCTTGTTATCCTTCCTAAAAATAAACAGCTCCCAGTAGCAAAATTGCAGAATTCCCCAATGACCAGTTTATCTGTGAGCACAACATAACCTTTAGATAGCATTACATAAAATTGAATACTCGCAGCAAGTGTTGGTCTAATTAAACACATTTGAAGATACCACATGTCTCTTTTACTTGCCTTTGGCTAACCATATGGCTTAAACCTTGAGTTAAAAGCAGATCAATATGCCTCTAGGCAAAATATCAAAAAGCTTCAAACTACATCCAAATATGTCCAGGTTTATGTAACTAAGAAAATGGCAGAAACCCACAATGACTATAGAAAATAGACAGTGCTCCCCAGGCAATACAATCACTGAGTGACTTTTATCCTGGTTCTTCACAAAAGCCTCTGAGTTTCTTCTTCTAAGTTTCCTAGGTAACATTATACTGGCAAAACACATAGTTAAGATGACTATCGTTATATCAGTCTCAACCTGTTTTATTTCCATTACCTTATCCAAGTAATGGGCTCTGTGTTTGAAAATCATGCTTCTCCCCCCCCCCCTGTTTTTTTCCTCATTAAATGTCTGAACAATTACATAATATTCCAGGCCCCAATTTATAGTATACCGGCTACAATATAGTGGAATGAAAAATTAAAATGGATAGTACTTTTCATGTTAATTCTTATGGCCAGCTGCATTTTCTTTACATTTTTTAAATGTTAAAACCCATTTTCCCTGTTATTAGTTTTCTATGTTCTATGTATCTGTGTACTAGATCATATTTAATTGCCTTGTTATATTTTAATTCAGGAAATCTATCTTGTAAATCACCCAGATGGGAAAGTAGTTTATAAATAGTTAAATGCCATTAAGTATAGTACAGCCTGTTTCCCCAGATTCGTATATCTGAACACCATTAGAGAGTATCTTGTAATGTCCTGGGTAATCATCCCTTCAGGTGAGCTCTGGCCAAATTTTGACATGCTTATGTTAGGTCTTACATGACAATACTGATATCTCATCAAATTTTGTAATTAGGGCTGATTTCACATTGCAAACATTGTCCTATGTGGTATGTATGAATTTCTTCACAGGGCTTTTTTAAAAAACCATCCATAAATTGTCAGGGCAAACATGTTAATATGTGATATCACTGGCAGCAACATCACTTTGACAGAAAGCCTTCAGCTAAGAATTTAGTCCTTATGGACTTTTAACAACAGAAACTCAAGTAGTGCCTAGCACAAAGGTGAATAACCTATATAGACCACAAGCACATTATAGCCCTCTAGCACATTATTTGTGACCTGCCAGCATTAGAATGCAACAGTGCTTAAATTCAGGAGCAAAATGGCCATATTACAATTATGAAACTTTTTTTTCTTCCCAACATAAGAATAGAAGGCTCAGTGATAAGTCTCTGAAACTTCCTGACTAGAAAAATTGCCCTGCCCTCTTGAAATTTCTATAACAAGATTCTGATTATGTGAATTGTGCATTTTATTAATGGTGAAATAGGAACAATTTGATTTCCAAAGGTTTCCTTCTCCCATTGTCACATTCAAGAATTGGGGGAAGGGAGGGGAGGGGGGAATCGAGGGGGCTGATTTTTCAATGGACTGGTGGGGGGGAATCAACCCTGTCCCTTTCTGTAATGGCATTACTCTTCAAGAAAATAAGAATAAATAGAAGTTCTTAGTTCTTAGAGAAGAACTCCAGCTAATAGGAAAATCAATGCACTTTCTAGACATGGAAAACTCAGCTCCTGACCTAGAATTTGGCTACTATTTTGTAATAAGAAAAGCTCAAAATATCTGTCTCTTTGCTAGTCTTTCTCCAATCTGAAACCATGCAGATAATCTGCATGACAGTTTTTAATTTCTGCACAACATATGTTTTAGCCTATGATTGCAATATTCTGTGCTTTTTAAATTACTTCTGTTGTTTTTATATCATCTTATATCTATGTAAACCACCATGTCTATAATAATATCAACACCCTTAAACATTGTTTCTTGTATAGTACCTAAATCTTAGTGATAATGGTTTATACATTAGAAGTATGCTACATATTTTATATCCAGGACTAAAGAGATCCTTTTTAAAATCAAAATGTGGAACTTTTCAATAAGGCATATGCTAATAATTCCACTCATATTCTTTAGTTTACAAACTTGGTTTAGTTAGGTACTTTGACTGTTACGAACTGTGAGTATTTCAAAATGATTGCTGCAGTATCATTTATTAAAGGTTATTAAAACCTCTTAAACATCTTCTCTGAAAATTGCCATTGGACTTTCACTTCTTAACTAAGAAACATGTGAAATAATACGAACACATTGAAAATAGCCTATCATTAAATAATTTATATTGCTAAAATAGAGGAAACAAACCATTTAAAAAACAAAAAATGAATGTGGACTTGCATAAAAAATTGCTGATGGATGATCTCAGGTTTATCTAACCTACTCTCCAATTTTCTCATCTGATTCATCAGTATTTTTAATCTAAGTTTAGTATTTCTGACAGAATTTCATATAAAGAACTGCCTCCATAGTCCTTTAAATAGAGGTTTATATTATGTACACCCTTTCTGTCAATTATAATAAAGCATTGTTTCCATAGATTTCATTCTGGGTGGAATCCTAGAATCGTTTTTCTTAAGATATTTTGGGCATAGTGGCTAACCACAGTGTGATTTGCAGCTACAATATATCTTGAGAGCACACAAGTAGAGGAGTCTATCACAGTATCTCCAAATAAAAATTGGATGAAGCAAAGGTGGAAATTATCTCAGAGTAAATAACTGAGGTGTACCTATGGTTGCAGATCCTTGCAGCTAATTACGTCCGAAGTGTCACCAATTGTCACTCTTGGTTTAATTTATAATAAAGTAACACCTCTAGGGCTTCATTTGTACCTAGGCAACCTGTGTTTGTACTACAAGCATTCCTGCACAAACAGATCTGAACGTGCACTGCCTCAATATATAGGAGGTTGCCTAGTCTGCTTTCTAGTCAAACTGAAGGCTAATTACTGTGTTTCCACTTTTCAGAAGACAAATAGAAATAAAATTAGTATGCAATTGCCATGAATTAGTTCTATTCATCTGAGCTGCAGAAAATAGGCCAAGAAGAAGTAAACTAGACAAGAAAGGACAAAAGAACTGTTCAGAGAAAACCTACTGTTGGCTGAACATTCTGACCCCCAAACGAAATTCAAACAACTCAGTCAGTAATTAGAATCATTAGCATGCAACTGTGTAACTAGGGAATTCTTTTCCACTTGTATCCTTTTGCAAGTACAGTATTTTATTTTTAAAAGATAGTTAACTATACACATTTTATTTATCATTTTACATTGTCTAAGGCTTTGTTTTAGTCATTCTCAAAAAGAGCTGAGGTGGCGCAGTGGTTAGAGTGCAGCACTGCAGGCTACTTCAGCTGACTGCTAGCTGCAGTTCGGCAGTTCAAATCTCACCGGCTCAAGGTTGACTCAGCCTTCCATCCTTCCGAGGTGGGTAAAATGAGGACCCAGATTGTTGGGGGCAATATGCTGACTCTGTAAACCGCTTAGAGAGGGCTGTAAAGCACTATGAAGCGGTATATAAGTCTAAGTGCTATTGCTATTGCTATTCTTAAAGAAATGCAAAATGCAAATTGATTAAATGCCATATGAAACACAAATAACAAAACAAAAATAGGAAAACTATTTCTATTTAAGAATGTAGTAATGTTACATTTTTAAAAATCCACTGATGTCAACAAAATATATCACTTGTTTTCACTTCAAGTGCATTTAATTAATAACAAGTTAGTCAAAACAAGTTCTGTAATGTATGTATGTATGTTTACTAAAATGCTTATCATATTCAAAAATTATTTAAATGATAGAAAAGTAAAATCAGAATATTACTAATATTATTATAAGGAAAAATTAAAGTAATAGAATCAAGCAGCTATCAGCACTGGTTTTTTCAGCCTTAATTATGTCATACAAACCAGATAAATGTATTTTTATGCTCCTAAATTCTAAATAACGAGAATTTCACAGATTTAATTTCTAACTCAACATTTTATTTTTTAAGAAGGAAGTCAATTGGTCATTTCTATTTTAGGCTAATTAGAAGAATTACAGAAGCTGAGTGTCAAGACTGACTCGCACTTTCACCTACATTCTGCTTCTCTTGCAGCTTGACAATGCAAGGGTGGGGGGAATGGCATCCAAGCATCCATCGGTTCCCGTGAGACATTGCTTCCATCTTAAGGACACATCGAGCAGATATCCCAGGGTGACTGGCAGATTCTCATAACAAAATGAGCAGAAGTGATTGGTGGACATAATGGGCTATGGGTGGCCCATAGGCAAAAGGGGGAATTAATTGTGCTTGTGTTTGTGCAGGAAACCCAGAGCTGGTTTAGCTTCTTTTGTGGTTTATTCAGTAAAATTTCTACTCTTGGTAAAACAATGTCACAAGAGTTTCTTTTTCTGGATTGGCCAACTGGATAGTTGACACTGAGCACAAGATGAGGGTTTACAATATTAATATTTTCACTGATTCTAGTCCCTCATGAAATATACAAATAATTCCATGGTCGATAGGATTTCTTGCAGAAAGCAGACTGCTGTCAGGAATTTTATTTACCTGATTTCTTGCTTAGTCAGGAAATAAAGTTGAGAAATCCTAAATCCAGGAATCAGAAGTTGGAAGTACCCTGTTAAATCATCTTGACCCATTACCAACTCCAAAATAAGATGCTTATAAGATGCTTAATGTTTTTTCAAACCAAGAGAAAATAGTATTCTGTGCTCATATACATCCTAATTACTTTCCCAACACATAATATAGAGTAGGTATGGAAAGTTTTTCACATTCATGGATAAACATTAGGCTGAAATATTTTTTTTATAAGATCATGATTTCCTCAGCCAAAAAGGAAATTAGGTTTTTTCAAAGTTAATGGATAGGATTCAAATTTTAATGCAGTCCATTTTGCTTTTATAGAATACTTTATTTGGTTCCCTAATCTTAATGGCTTAGTTCAGTCTTCAATTCAAAACCCTGAACATATTTTCTTAACACATCAAACTATTGTCAGTTATAGGAGCACTCTTGATAACTATGTTAGGATAAGACTAACATAGCTATCAAAGTTTCTAGTTTGTGATCATTCTAGATTTACCTCATAATAGCATTTTGTTCCAATTCACTGGCTTCAGTATTTTTGTTTTATAAAGCTTTTTAAATGAAAGCAGCTGTAGTGGGGAGCAGCTTGCTTTTAAATAACAAACCAGGTTTGTGTCCAAAAGTAAATCACCTGATCCCTGAGAACCCACAGAAGAAGGGGGCAAAACCCACTTAACAACTGTCTTGCTTAGCAATGGATATTTTGGACTCAGTTGTGGTAGTACGTGAATGACTGCTTCTGTAATATTATAATGCTAAATAATGTTTGGACCCATGTTACACTACCGGTATGCAAAAAGTAGAATTACTAACACATGAGGATAAATATCTGTTTGCATTCATCTTTTGAAGAAATGGAGGGAATATTATATATTTTAACTACTCGTTTCAATGGTGACAGCACTAAGTACAATACCTGTGTAGTTTCTTCTTCCACACCTTGAAAGTGCCTTTTCCATAGCTAAGAGTTGGTCTATCAGCCATATCCTCTCCAATTGTATAGTTTCAGATATATGGAGAATACAGATTTAGTATGCATAACATGCAAAAGTGAATCTGAGTAACTGTAAAAATAAATTAGATGTTATAAAAATTGACCACAAATTTCAAAGAGAAAAATACTCAAGTGATTTTCAGAACAACCCTTCTTAATAGCCAGGAAAAAGGACACAAAAGAAAAATACAAGTAATCATCAACTTATGACCAAAAGTTCAGCACAGGTTTTCTGTTGCTAAGCAAGAGTTTTGGTCTAACAATCATAACTATTTTCAGTGGCATTGTAACTTTGAATGGTCACTAAATGAATGGAGGTAATTGAGGCCTACCTGTATTCCTGAAAAAGCAAGGACTATTTTATTGTAGAATACAATAAACTCGATGCCAGGTTTTCTGTTATTTTTTATGTTTTAATGTGTTTAGTTTTATAGTTTTCATATGATTACATATGTTGCTTTAACTTTTGATTGGGAACTGCTCAAAATTGATAATAGGTGGCTACATAAATGTTTAAAATAAATACATAAATTGTAGAATAAAAAAAGTTGAGACCTACAAAAATAATTCACCTAATCTGAATGGAATCTTATCTCTTTCCTTTCTGCGATAGTTCTATATAGAACTACAGAATTGCAAGAACCATACAGTATTTTATTTTTATTTATTTAAAACACTTGCATGGCACTCACTTTAGAATACAATTCTAGGCAACTTTCAGCAATTATATAACCTCCCCTCAAAAATAAAAGCAAATAATAACAAGGTAATAATAATTTAAATGGCAAACATTAGATAATTATGGTCTGGAAGGCTGTATTCATTATAACTCTAAACATTTATTTAAGCCTTGGTTAAGATATTAAATATGTAAGTCTGATTTATTTGTAACAGGCCATCAATGATTGGTTCACAATCAATTTAAGACAAAATAAATTTATGGTTTTATTGCTATAATAAGGTATAGCATGTTCTCTGTCATTCTGAAAGACCTGACAACACAAATAGCAATATCACAATTTAACAATAATTTTCACAAGCAAAACATACTTGGTTTATTCGGATAAATATATTATTATTTATCAAAGAGCAGAAGAAAAAGAAGAAAAAAAATGAAATGAAAATTAGTGAGAGATGTATGATATTTTTCTGTCCTTAAAAATACCTTGTTATTTATATATATCTTGAGGATTGCTTGAAAAACATATTGATGATTAGATGCTAGTGTAATCAAAGGAAAAAGCTTTGAAAACGCAGACTAATGGAAGATATACTAATACACCTCACTACCAAATCGCTGTGGGATATCTAATCTGCCAGCTATACAAATTATATGAAAAAAATATGAACAGAAACAGCTTTACTTTTCATTTGAAATTTAAAACCATATATCAAGGGTGTGGATAAAACACTTGAAAATGGAAAAGGCTGATTACTGTCTTGGTAGAATGCCTTCTTTGTGCCAATCATACTGAGTGAAACCAGGCCAAATGGTTATTGTTAACCTCTTATTTGTTAATATCACCTTGGGTGATATTAATTTTCCTGAAACACCAAACAAAGTTTCTGTATTTCCCTTAGGCTCTTAGTGAAAGAATCTCTAGAAGATCTCTGGGAATAGTAAATATACACACACAATGCAGGTGTGTGTGTGTGTGTGTGTGTGTGTGTGTGTGTAATTTATTTTCATATTTCTCTGGAATGTTTTATGATATTTCTTGATAGCTTCTCCAGAATTTCCAAATGTTTTGGGGCACTTCGGGATGCTCAACAATGGACAATATTTCCTTGATAGCTAGTGAGGGAGAGGGTAATGAGTGGGATTTTTAAAAGCACAACTTCTTCCTACATGTTTTATATAAATATAATTACACAAATAAACACAATATTTACCAAATAAGTTTGGAGATATCAGGTATGACATAAAATCTTAAGGTTTTATTTTTTTATGGGGTAGCACAGGTCCATATTGTAAAGCTTAAAAGCCTCCAAGTATGTAAATGCAGGCTCTGAAGAGAAGGTATTTTGTCCGTATTAATTCACAAAGAATAATAAGTAGCAATACTGGATATTCCAGTGGGGGAGAAAGATCCAAAACACAATTCACAGAAAGGATTCAGTCTTTCACTAATCAGGTAACACATGAGATTTCTGATTAACAGAGTTTTATTTTTATGGGGTCCACCTGCATTTAATAATTCTGACTCCCCATATTCTTGACCTTATGTAGTCAAAACAGGAACTATCTGTGAAGTATCCACATCAGTTAGTCTTAAGGTAACAGCAAGACCTTCAGCAACTTCATCAAATCAAATTGTGCCTTTTTACTAGGGTTTTAGGTTGTTATTTTTTTTTTAAAGAAAAAAAGACGAGGTATTTTTCTCATTTATCCATTCTGCAAGTCTCTTAGCATTTCACTCTCTCTTAAGGACATCGCAAGAACATTTTAAAACATTTAATACATCCCAGTATGACAGTCAGGAAAGGAGAAAAACATTATAATTGTATATTACTTCTATTGACCCAGGCATAAAGATTTCAGTTTACATTCCTAAAAATTATACTGCCAAGTTTGAATTCTTGAACTATAATGAATAATAATGTTCCATGGTACTTATACAGGTCATCATATAAAATCCTTTACCTGTTTAAACACCCAATTTGCCCTTATATCTAAGTGACATGTTAACAAGATCCCATGAGACTGCAATCAAACAATAAACACCTATTTTCCTCAGATCAATCCATACACAAAATACAACATTAAAATATAATAGAGAAAAAAGTGTTTCACATTAATTTTTAGAGTGTTCAGTTTTGCTAGACCACTTATATACTAAATCCTTTCAGATGATTGCTAAGATGACATTTGTCATTACTAATCAAAAAGTATTGTGCAACTATACTCTCTTTCTTTCATTAACAGGTTTGGGTAAAAAAGAATTAAAAGCAACAAAGAGTTATATCCAGAAAAGGCAGACCGGCAGGGCATCTTCTGACATACCCCTGATAGCAAACAGTTTTAATAGACTTGCAGTACAATCTGCTTGGACTGGGTCAAGAAAAATATTACCTATTAATGTTTCTTGATCCTTTAAATTGTACAGGAATTTAGAGATATTTTGTAGCAATGCCTTGCTTATCTATTTTGTTACTACTCAGTCGAGAACTGCATGACACTGACACTAACTGGTGCCAGTTAGATCAAAATGACAAATATGATGCTGGCCACAGATAAAATGAATTAGTTGATTGTGAGTGATATATTCATCTTTTTAAAAACAAAATTACACTTATTCTGGATTTATCATGCCCAACTTCACAGATTAGCACTGATATTTCTTCTACATATTTTATGTTGCATATTTTGTAAACTATAATATAAAACCAAACCTACCATTAAGGATTTTATTCTTCTGTACATAACTTGGTAGCTTCTCAAGCTGAATGCAGAAATATAACCTACATATAGCTACTTTCAAAATAATGGAGCTGCTGCTGCTGCTGCCATAGCCATTCTGCTATGGACCAAGATGAAATATGATGAAAGCACTATAATAATCCTGGCATTCTGGCCCCAGACAATGAGAATATTCCTATTAAGATTAGCTAGGAGTATTCTGATCCACATACTTCATCTAATGCCTGACACTTGTCTATATTTGGGAATAATGTTGAATTTCAACTGGCAAATAGAATTTTCTACAATAGCAATAATACTATATGTTGCCATATATATTAGAAAGTATCATCATTTGTATATTGGTTCTTCTTTTTCCACATATATTAACTAAGGGTACAAACTTCTGTTTACTCAGAAGTACCTAATCCAATGAAGTGGGAGGATTATTTACAGGTAACAGATACAATTTTGCAGAATTCATCCTAAATAGCTAATGTGACTAAGATGTGATTAAGCTGGTATTAAATTTGGTAAATCTGTGCTGTCACTTAAAAAAGGGAAGGTTGTTGCTAGAAGCATGAGATCCCATTAGATACAATGGCTAGATTCAGACATCATGCTCAATTAAGCAAATCCATGGTTTGCTAAATTACAACTGCTTTAGTTTTTATAATATGCTGATAAAATCACAATTAATAAGCTATAATACCCAAAATCCCTAACTGAAAACTGAAGATGCCACATTTTTATTTTAGCATTATTTGTGAATTTAGCCAGAATATTATATTTTTTTTGGACTAGTTTGCCCCAAATCTGTGCTTAGTAATGTAAGCTTCTCTTTTATCCATTTTAAAAGTATTATACAGTCTTTTCTGCCTTACTTTGGCTCTTTTATTCTATATTTCCCTCTCACACTTTCTTAGCCTCCAAAAAATAGTTTCAGAGTACAAAATAATATTTCAGCTGGCAGAAATAATTGTAATGACTTCTATCCAGCCCATTTATCATTAACATTCTACCCTCAATTGCCACTAGCAATGGCTTCTGAAGTTTAATGATAAACAATTTAATATTTATAAACACTTTGACAGACAAACAAGTGAATATCTAGATTTGCATAGAAAGACAAATGCTTGTTTCAAAATGAAAGAATGGCACAGTGTCATATGTTATGATAAAAAACAAACATGTCATGCAGATTTTGACTGTATCATTTGACTGCTAAACAAGATAGAATGCATCAAATTAAAAAAGCAATTCATAGAAGCTTTGAAAAATTCACACATACCTGAAAATTCTATGTTGAGAATTAGACAGGGATAATTAAAATTGCATGTCACTTCAGGGGTGTGGGAGATGTAGGGTTGCTGTTGTAATGCTAAATGTGACTGATGCTTATAGATTTGAAATATTCATTAATGTTCTCAAGCAGATCTGACAAACAAGGTCTTGAATATCACAAGTTTAGTGATGAAAAAAATTGTCTTAGATTTTGTGACATAGAATGTTGAAGCATGGAAGACAGACATCAATTATTTGGAAATGTTGCATAAAGCTATGTATATCTGAGGAAAAAATGTAAAAAGCTGATATCATAAAAAAATAAAATCCAGAAAAGTTTATATTCATATACTTACATCAAAAATATTAAATTATTAAATACAAAACTGTATAATAATTAAGCTAAGAAATTTGAAATCCTTATTCAATAATGAATGTGCTTTTTAAAAGCAAATTTATCCTTCAAGCCACATTTACAATTTAAGAAAAAAGATTATTGAAAGTATGTCATAAGATCTTTGTGTGAATGAATGAATAAATGAATGAATATGTAAGCCACCCAAAGAATATTCCATTCTTCCTTTGTTATTGTTTTTATGATAGGATTAAATTATGTGTATTTTAGTATACTATAAGCACATAATAAAAGATTCACCTATTAATTCAGTAACGTAAACATTATTGAATTATATTAGGCCTGCAGATATACAACTTTTGTCTTGTCCTTAGTTAAAACTTTCAAGGAGTCCCAAAAGCTGAAACAACACCTTGAAGTATAAACTATCATCATAATTATCATCATTGGTTCCTTTCATGTGAAGTGCATAGGACAGCAAGCTTGTTCCAAGAAACCTATAAAGTATATATAAGTATAAACTATAAGTATAGCTATTGCATTTTCACTATTTCATGTTACTCTCTAATATTTCAAGCACCTCTGGCAACAGTGCACAAATTTTGACTTGAATTGCCAGAGAATCAATAACCTTTAAAAATTACAGTATATTTGTGATATCACACAGCCCTAAAATATAACAGTAGTTAATTTTTTTACCCACAGTGTATATACCTTCTAACAAATCATTATGTACACTTACTGGCACTTCTTTGTTTGCATATGTACATATATTACAATTGATCACTTTGTATCTTATTCATTATCAGATTTATTATTTTTTTCTGAATTTTTCTGCCCTCTGCCAGATATAATTTGCAGCAAGAATTTTCTTTATTTTAATAGCTTGCATAGGATAATTTAATAATGCGGAGACATAAATTACTTTGCATTCCAAAGTAAAATGCATATTTTACTAGGGAATCAATCTCATTAAATTTAGTGGGACTTTGAACAGAGTTGCATGGGGTTGCATCAGGGTTGGGCTGATAAAATTTTAGCAAGGGTTCTCTGCCCGGTTGCGGGGTGGGCATGACCATGGTGGGCATGGCCTAGTCGACCTCTTGCACCACGGTGGGGGGGGGCGAAAACCCTAACCCTAACCCTTCCCGAACTTCTGGTAGGCCCGTTTTTCACCCTCCTCAATCCTCCGTGCGTGCCCTGCACTTACCTGCATCCAAAACAGCCCGCATGGGACTCATGGGAGGGGAGGGGTGGAGTGGGCAGGGCCAGCCAGGAGTGGGATTTGGGGGTTCTTCGAACTGCACAGAATCTTAGCTAGAGGTTCTCCTGAACCCCTGCGAACCCCCAGCAGCCCACCCCTGGGTTGCATTCTTAGTTGTTGAACATTAAATGGCCAATGAAAGTTTCTAAATAATTTACATCTAAAAATATGTCAATGTTTTCTATTTATGTAATTTAGCTAAATATATATAATTTACTCCTCTCATTCTTCTGTTCAGAATGAATTTGATCCAACAAGCTTGAGAAGAAATCTAAAATCATTACACATTACGACATGCATATTCTGTTGTAAAATCATTTAAATATACATGTCCTTTTCCAATATGTTAAAATTAATCCATATTCAGTTACTTAATGAGAACAAGAAGTCATAAACCAAGATACAAAGCAAGGGGAACCTAGCCAAAATAGAAATCAAGGCAGAAAAATTATAATGTTTTGGGTAATGCACCACAGAGCAATAGCATAATAATAAATCCTGTATTGTATTTATATTTATTTTATTTGTTCAGGTTCTATGGCATACCACTTCAATCAATGACTCATATATAACTATTGTTTTTTTTTAAAAAATACAAGAGCAAAATAAACAGAAAAAAGTCTGAAAGAGAAACCTCAGAAAAAATAAAAGTGCAAAAAAGAAGAAAAACAAAATAGAAAAAGAATGACTTTATCCATAAACCTTAACAAAAATGTTTCTAAATTGTACATTATTTTTCAAAAAAAATTTGCATTACTAATTTTCAGGTAGTTCATCTGATTCTGATGCCTTCCCTGTTTTGATCTTTTTTATAGTTCTGATATCTCTGCAGTTGTTATAGAACTGTTCATAATTTGTCTCTGGGGTTTCAAAGTTTTGGTAAATTTTGTTCTTTTATGATGTTACTCTGTCTTGCATAAAGAAATATCTTGTGGTTTGTATAAATTAGAATAATAATAAGAAAAGTTTTCTGTTTGCTCACATTGCCCGCTAATCCCTCAAATCTTGAATTTTCAATATCAGATTCTTTTCTCTTTGCTTTTCAATTTGTATGTCAACCATTTCTCAGATTTGTTTATAAACTCAAAATTCTTCTGTTCACATATTTCAATTTTGTCTCTTTCCCTTATAGATAACAATTTACAATTGTTATTGTAAAATGAAACATTTGTTTCATTTTGTAACTTTTGTAAATATTCTTTTTACTTGCATACTAAATAACCTGCATTTTTCTTGAAACTTCTTTTTTTAACCTTCAATAATCATATTGCATTAAAAAAATCTCATAAAAGCTTTATTGGCATCCCACATAGCAATAGCACTTAGACTATATCGCTTCACGGTGCTTTATAGCCCTCTCTAAGCGGTTTACAGAGTCAGCATATTGCCCCCAATAATCTGAGTCCTCATTTTACCGACCTCGGAGGGATGGAAGGCTGAGTCAACCTTGAGCCTAGTGAGATTCAAACGGCCAAATTGTAGGTCAATAGAAATATCCTGCAGTACTGCATTCTAACCACTGAACCACCACAGCTAAATGGTCTTTAAGTCTGTACCTTTATCTAAATTGTTGTCAAAAAATTCAGTTAGTTTCTTCCTGTAGTCATCCACCACCAAGTCTTTCTGTAATAACACTTCATTTAGTTTCTATCTAAAACTTCTAGATTTTTTTCATAGTACCAAGCTGATAGGGTTGTGATCAGAAAATTTTTTAGATGAAACTTCAGAGATACTATTTGCAAAATTCTTAGAAATCCACATCATATCAATTCTTCAGAATATGTCTTTCTGAAAAATAAGTATATTCCCTAGAAGCATAATCCCTCTTTCCAAGTATCCACCAAGGACAGATTATATATTATTTAAAAAAAAAATTAAAAGCAACTTTTCTTTTTTGCAAGATAATTGTCTTGGTTAAGTTTAATTCCCTTATCTGAAGTTCTTTCTATCAAATTGTGGAACACAAACTCCATTCCAATCCCAGCATGTGCCAATTCTTACATTAAAAAATAGTTAATTGGTCCATAAGATAATTAGAGAACTTTATTTTATCCTCATTTGGAACATAAAGACCAACTATTATAGATTTAATCCCCTGCATTTCAACTTTAACTGTAATATATCTACCATGTTCATCTGTTAATAATAATTTCAGTTTTAATTGTGGATTGGTGTACAAAATAGCCCCATTAGTCTTTTTTTAAGCCTGCTGATATAAATTCTTTACCCTGAGTCTTATGTATCAAATACTTCACATCTTTTCTTACCGTATATGTGATTTTTGGGAAAAAATTATAACTTGTTTCAATTTTCTCAAATAATGAAAAGGGTTTTTTTTCTTTTTTGAAGAGCTCAATTTATATTCCATGTTAAAATTTATAATCCATATTCAAGGCAAAAGTTTATGAAAGTCCTTAGCTGTAGCTTCCAAAATAGTCCTCTTTTTCAGTATCTTTAATCACTTGCAGCCTTGTAAATAGCATAATAAGCAGGGGTGGGCTTCAAAAATTTTAGCAAGGGGTTCTCTGCCTGGTTGCTGGGTGGGTGTGGCCATGGTGGGCATGGCCTAGTCGGCCTCCTGCACCATGGTGGGGGGGGGCGATTTTGCCCTCCCTGGGCTATGGAGGCTTTCCTCGAGCCTCCGGGAGAGCGAAAACAGCCTCCCCAGGTTCCGGAGGCCCTCTGGAAACGGCTCGTTTCCAGCCTTCCCGAACTTCCGGTAGGCTCATTTTTTGCCCTCCCCAAGCCTCCGTGCGTGCCCTGCACTTACCTGCATCCACAACGGGCCGTGTGGGGACTCCTGGGAGGGGAGGGGTGGGAGGGCAGGGCCAGCCAGGAGTGGGATTTGGGAGTTCTCCGAACTGCACAGAATCTTAGCTAGAGGTTCTCCCGAACCCCTGCGAACCCCCAGCAGCCCACCCCTGATAATAAGAACTCCTGATTGAGAGATTCAGTAATTGTTTAGGATGACACAAGCTGCTGAGATATATAGGTATCCTATAGGATACCTGAACTGAGAGCATAGATTTAGTTATCTGATGAACACTAATTGCAAAGCAGGTAAATTTTATCAACTTGACTAAAACCCATTTTTCAGTAGCTAAAACATTTTAATATTAATTACTGAAATTTAGTATCAGAATCATTGTCTTTCGGTAATGCAATTTCTTCTACTTTTTAAATTTTTTAGATTAATTAAAAGGAACTATTTCTCCCTTTAACTCTTCCCCCCAAACCAGGTGGGGGGAAAAGGAATGTTTGGCTCTACTAACTCTAGTTAATCGTTGTAACAGAAGAACAAACTCAACCACAATATACACACACACTATACAGTATATTGTGTATACAGTACACAAAACAGATTCTATTCTAATCAACAAACCAATGATGTTATCATCATGTGGTCTAATATTCAGAGGATTTTGCAGTACTTGTCATATGGGCACTATTAAATAATTGTACTTAAGTCAATTCAATTACATCAAATGACTGCATTCTTTGATTTTCCACAAAAATGCACTGTTAAAATACATGCATGTACAAACAAGCTAAGAGAAATATTCACTTGTTCAATGTTTTTTTCTTCCCTTCTCTTTTCAGACATATAGTTCTCTTCCTTTCTGGCAAGGCTGACCAAGGCTATGATTGAGCATGCTGCTGCTCTTGACAATGACAAATCTTTTCCCCAGCAAAGAAGCATCTTAAGTAGATACTCTAAAGAAGTTAGTAGACGTTAGCATTCCCTGCACTGTCAATCACAGCATACCATCCAAAGAGAATGAGGTTGTTTTGTTATGTTTTTAAAAAAATCATTTTTCATGGCAGCCCTGTCGGGAACTACAATGAGGATTAATTTCCTCTGCCTTCCCCTATTCTTTTTAACCAGAATTAAAATAATTTACTGGTATTGTTTTGGTTTCATTAGAGATTATATAATCACTTTGTCATAAATAATATAGTATTAAACATGGGGGGGGGGTTATGAATTAGAAGCCCAGAAACCCACCTATCTATACAATCTACATACTTTCCATTTTTTATTGCATCAATTAAAAATGCTTATACATGCTCATAATTATTTTTTAGTTCAGAGATATGTAAGTTGTGAACCACCAAGAACTTCTTAAGATTGGCAGTGTTTTTAAATAAAATAAACTGCTTTGGATCTCACCAAAACAATTGTTTTCTTCTACCCATATGCTATATACAGGCACTCTAGATCTATTTTAGATAAACATGTAAAGACCAGAAAAAGGCCTTCTTGTGGCATTTATTATTTAGAAGATGGTGAACTTCTCTGTAGCTGACTAAAATATTTGGAAGCAAATATCGTGCTTTCCATTCAGCAAATAAAGCAAAGCAGTGGTGGGATTGAAATAATTTAACAACCGGTTCTCTACCCTAATGACCAGCTGGGTGGGTGTGGCTGGGTGGTCATGTGATTGGGTAGGCGTGGCCAATTCAATGTCACTCACATCGAGGGGTGCCTCGCTGGCCTCTCCTCTCCTCGCCCCTCCCCTCCCAGCCACTCCTCGCCTTCCCGCCCGGGCTCCTTAGGGAAGCAGTTGTTGGAGCTAAGCAGCCACCACAAGAAAGAGTTGGCAAAACAGCTGGCTCAGTTCAAATTAGATCTGACCGAGAAGGCGGCTCAGCAGAAGCACCTCACTGAGGACTACGAGCGTAGGCTTTCCAAGCAGAGGGAAGACCTGAGGGAGTGCAAGGCCAGGTGCTGGCGCCTGGAGGCTTAGCGGGCTGAGATGGTCAGCCAGTTCCAGGCCATGATGCAGTCTCAGTGGAATGAGGTCCTCCAGCTCTTTGCCACCAGTGACGTTTCCCTCCAACCTTTGCCCAAAGCCCCGCACCAGGAGGCTGAAGCAGACCCCAATTCTGAGTTGGAAATTCTGCCCCCCTCTGACCCGCACAAAAAGACCCCAAAGGGGGAGACTCTCTGCAGCAATCCTGGCATGGGCGACTGCAAGGAGCTGGCATGGGCCAAGATGGGGCCACTGCAGCCCATCTTCCAGCAGCAGAACAAACTGCAAGGGAACTCAGTGCCTGGTCACGAGAAGTCCCATGCTCCCGGGAAGACGGGGAAGAAGCTCTTCGGTTTGCTGGCCTCCCACTCTCGCAGCAGCAGCAGGGGAGGAAGTGTGTGGAGATAATACCTTGGCAACTGTTTCTCTCCGAACCCCTTTCCTGTTTTGTCTGCTGGATCAATGCAGGGGGACATCAACGCTAGCTTTGCTGTCCATTGCAGCTAGAAATCTCAAATAAGGCCAAGAACGAATGTTTGTGTTGTAGACTAGCCCGGGCGCTAGATCAGCCCCCTGCGAAGTCCTCATCTGCCAAGGAGCCCGGCCAAGGCCTCACTCACCGCCCGCTGCTTGGATTCTGGTGATGGAGGGAGGGGCTGGAGCTACTAAACAGGCAGCCAAGCTAAGTGCCTGAAGGACCCCATCCTGTCATTGGGAGTCCAGGCGCCTCAGCGGGCAGTGAGCAAGACCTCAGCTGGGTTCCTCGGCAGACGAGGACTTTGCAGGAGGCCGATCTAGTGCCCGGGCTAGCTACAACACAAATGTTCATTCTCAGCCTTATTTGAGATTCCTAGCTGCAATGGACAGCAAAGCTAGGGTTGGCCACTTCTCTCCCCCGCAGTGGTTCTCAGACGCAGTTTACAACTCTGAGCCCGAAGTGGCGGGAGGCGAGGGCTGCCTTGGGCGCCACCATCTGGCACAAATGTACCCTGACGAAGGCAGAATGCTGTTGCTGCGCAAAGGCAAGTGTCACTTCGCTCCCCCACACTAAGGCTCCAGCCATCGTCACTGCCGTTTCTGCCTGCCTGTGCCACCCCACCTTGCCACAACAGCACCATTACCTCACTCCATCTGGCAAGGGCTGTTCTACTCCTTGCACCATTTCCAGCCCCACCACGAGCTGCCTGGCTGCTCCCCGACAGGCATGTGCACCCGGGTGGAGGAGCTGCTCCGGATAACCAATGGGCCAGTCCTGTGACTAGAGCTTTGGAATAGGGGACTGACTGTCCCACTGATGTCAGCAAGCCACCGTCAGTCTGCCCATCTTCTTTTTCTTTCACTCAGATCGACCACAAAGTTTATCCCACGCTTGAGAAGAAGAAACCCAAAAGAGGTTCCTGGAGGGCTGTGTGCCCAGACCAAGTGCTTTCTCTTGGGCCTCCCACCCAGAGGCCCCACGGAAGCCGACAGCCGGGCCCAAAAGCCTGCCGAGCCTTGCGTTTTCTCTCCTCCCCCCAAGGCAGCCCTTTGGCCAAGCATGGCAGGCCCAGAGCGGGTCTCACTCATCACTTGTCATCGGCCTTACCTTCTCAGGCCAGGCAAGGAGTGGTTGGGCGGGGTTGGGCGGGGCCAATGATGGGATTAGCTACCAGTTCGCGTGAACCAGTGCGAACCGGCTGAATCCCACCACTGAAGCAAAGCTATTTCTGACTGGAGATGCCCAGCTTTTCAGCTATCTGTGTAGAAACCCCTGGAATAATCTGCCTGCAATCTTTGAAATAATCACATAAAATAGGAAGAAACTTTTTTCTTGTTGGAGAGAATGAGTAGTTCAGATCAGGCTTGAGATGCTATTCTGATTTCTACTGTATTTATATCAGAGCCTTGGAATTGTGATTCTATCAAATTGTGCTGTGGTAATAATATAATGATAGAATAACAGGTTATGAACGCTATATATGCACAGACATTTTAGCACAAAGAAGCAGTGAAACAAATCCAACATAAACAATGTTAATAAAATTATCCCTTCTAAATGGAATTTAAAAAAAAACAACCAGATTGGAATCAGGAAAAGGAAGTCACGTTTAAAAGAACATGCCAAAGACCTCGCCATCAATTTAGTCCAGTATTCTGATGTAATGCTGGATTTCAACTAACTGCTTTTACAGAAGTTAATGTTTACGCTTTTGTTCACTATGGCAAAGCTTGGCAACAGAAAATGGGAACTGCAGGAAGCACCCTCTGCTGGCTGGTTGAAGGTACAACATTCCTATTTTCACCAAGGATTGAAGGGGTACAAGTACTACACCACAAACCATGGAGGACGCTTAATAGGGAATTGCAGATTAAATACTCAGGTATAAGATACAAAGTTTTTAAAAGGACTTGCACTGATTTTTGTAACCAATAAATCATATTAAAGAGTGAATTCTATAACACTTTTTAGCATCTGTTTGCTTTCCATCTCTCTACGAATGACACAATCCACAAAGCAAAACTAAATTAACAAAAATGGATCCAATGAAATTATTTTTTAAGCAAATCATTATGACCCAACATAAATCGTCATTCTTTGTCAATTATTGAAAGGCATGATCCATTTGGTCAAATATCCAACATTGATATTAAGAAATAAATCCAGCAACTACCTCTTCAAAAGTGACAACTGGAGGACATAATGACCAGATGCATTAATACATCTGTTAAAGCCCTAAAAAATGCTAAATGAGAAGTAACATCTTCCCGAACTACAGCAGAGGATTTCACTATACTATAAAGGATCTTAACATTTCAACAACTAAGACATTGTAATAAACAGAGGTTATACAGTCTGAGAACCAAATAATGTGTTGCCTAACAAAATGGATCCAGTCAAGACAGAACAGCAGCTTTCTACCTAATAGCACTATTCAAAATTACCTTACAGCTCTTACAGAAAAGGGAAACTGAGAGGTTAAGGGATGTTTTCTGGAATAGGAAACCTTTGACATAAACCAGAGCTTGCTGAATAAACAGAATTAAGGCTAATAACAACAAAGGGAAATTCAAGTTACCAGGAAGGCTGATTTAGTTGCTAATGGGTGCTGCCTTTGTGTATTTAAACATGATCTGTATACTGTAGAAGCTTTTGTTTGCCCACTATTGGTGGGCAGAATTTTGTATTCCTAGCTTCCCCCCTTCCCCAGTCAGTAGACTAGACACCAGGGGTGTCAAACTCGATTTCATTGAGGGCTGCATCAGGGTTGTGTTTGATCTTGGGGGACCGGATGGGTGTGGCCGGGGTGGGCATGGCCAGCTTGACATCACTCATGTCGGGGGCACCTGTGGTGGCCTGAGAGCAGCTGGGGGGATCCATTGTCTCCAGCAGAGGAAGGCAAGACCAGGGAGAACACCAAATCCTTGTCCTCCAGAGGAGCCTCACCATCCCTCTCAGGCCACACAGAGGACCCCCAGCACAGGCTGTCCAGTGCCCTAGGCAGCAGAGGGCAAGCACCCAGCCAGGCCCTCAAGCTCCCAGGGCACTGGGATCCCACAGCCCAGCCCAGCCCCGCTTCCCTGAAGGGGTGCCCGGCTGCGCTTACCTCCTCCTCGAGGTTGCTGCTGCTGTTTCACTCTCCTTGGCCAGGTTGCTCATGGTGTGTGCAGGAGGGCAAAGTGTGTGGATCAGGAAGAGGCCCACTCCCTCTCCATGCAAGGAGACCTGGCTTTGTAACCAAAGCATCCTCAGCGATAGGATGGGAGACCACCAGGAAGAGACAAGGGGATGGCGAAAGGGCAGCAGGGCTGCCGGTGGCCAAGTGCTAAAGCAGGACTTCCCTCAGACCCTCCCTGCCTCTCATTATAATTTCCTTCCTTCCTTCCTTCCTTCCTTCCTTCCTTCCTTCCTTCCTTCCTTCCTTCCTTCCTTCCTTCCTTCCTTTTTCTCTTTTCTTCTTTTTCCTTCCCTCTTCATTTTCCTTTCTGTCTTCTTCTTTCCTCTCTTTCCTTCTTTTTCCTTCCTTGCTCTCTTCCCATCTTCCCTTCTTTTTCTTTGTCTTTCCTCTTTCTCTTTCTCTTTCTCCTTTCCTGTCCCTTCTTGGATGCTCAAATGCAAAAGGGGAAACATTTCTCGATGCCTCCTTGCCTTGTGATCAAACAACACTTTTGCTAGTAGTTTGTTTTGCTAGTCCTCTGCCAGCGAAAATGGAGCTCTGTTTTCAGAGGCAGAGTACTGTGGGATGGTCCTTCACTGTTTCCAGGATGGCCCCGCAGGCCAGATCTAAGCATCCCATGGGCTGGATCCAGCCCTCAGGCCTTGAGTTTGACAAGAGTGTTGGACTTCACTCATTAAAAAAGACGAGAGGATTGATTTTTTCTCCCTTCAGTTTTGTTCCATTTCAAAGACACTGAGTAACTTACAAGTACCCACAGAGAAAAAGTGTAATAACATAAAATATAAATTGAAATATCTGTGCTATCACTATAACTTTATTTCCTAATTTTTTTATTTATTATTAAATTTATTTGCCAACTCTCTTGCTGTAGGGTTACTCTAGGCATCTAATAATGCAATACTACTGTAATCTGAGATCAGAAATATTTGTTCCTCATTTTCTCTCCTGATTGCTGTAACAGATATTAGCCTATAGGCAATGAAATTAAAATCTTTATTATGGTCATTGGTTACTTTATATTTATGTTTATTGTACAATCCTCTCCCAAGTAATCTTAGGCCCAAGTTAGGCCCTGGACATACCTTAGATCTTTCTGTTGCTTCACAGCAATTGCTGGGTAAGGATGCAGAACTTTGTTGCTCCTTGTTAGGGAAGGATGAGTAAAAAGATTTACACCTGGTCATATGATGTATTTCCACAAAATTATTCTCCTAATAAGGTAATTCAATTTTGCCAGAATCCTGATTCTTCATGAACAGGTCTAAAGATGTGAATAGAACATGGCTCCACAATCACATCTGCGATTGTTTTTGGCTTTGGAATTGATGAAAGATAGGATAGGATGCTCTTTAATATAAACTTTATCACTTGTGGTCTCAATCTGTTGCCTTGTAAGCAATGAAATGTAAATAAAGAGAGAATCATAATGGAAACAATATATTTCATCGTTTTGTTCAGCTAGCCAATGTGGTTTCACTAACATACAGGCAGTCCCTGGGTTAATAATGTTCAGCTTAAAGACAACTAGATACAAATGGAATTGCTGGTTACAAAATGGTAGCTAGCTGACCTGTGTTAGCCAAGTGTGGCTTTTAGGAAAGTACCTCGGTATGCTAAACCCCAATTATGTTACTGGGACAAGGAAGATCACATAATTTACAATTTATTTGAAACATTTCAATTAAAAAGGATTCTCTTTTTAATTTTACAAGAGAAAGAAATAATCTGGAAAACGGGTTACATTTACTTTAATAGTTAACACAACAATGAAACTTCAAACTAAAAGAAGCTTCACGTCAGTTCAGTTTAGTTTAGTTCAGTTGAATTCAGAAGCTTCCAGGACTTGGATGACAAGTGAAAGTTTTCATAGAAAAAACCAAGGATGTCCAGTTGCCTTTTGGAATAGCATCTTTGAGTAAAATTTGATTGGTTTAGGGGGAAAAAACCATCTGTTCAGCTACATCGTAAAAATAAAAGCATACAATAATAAGTGAGCATTTAGGAGTTAAAATAGCATTGTATTCTGAACAAAATAAAAGGAACATTTGCAAGGGGAAAACATCAGAATGAGTATGGGATAAGATACATTCTCGGTGCTTTCCAAGTGCTTGAACATTTGCTTTGTTCATTAGCTGAAAATGAACCTGTTTCATCTACAATGTATCAAGTAGTTAGGCCAGTCCTAGTTTCTAAAAGGGAGGGTTTTTTTACATTCTTCTTGGCTTATCACAAATTATTAGCAATTTTAGAAAGGCAAGAAAATCCATGTTAATTAGTCAGTGTAACAACACTACAAAATATTGCAAGTATTACAAAGTCTTAAGTGGCTCTCACCTGTTACAGTGTTTGAAATGAGACAGCTGACTTGATACAGCAGTCAAAATAGTGGACTGCTGACTTGTTACAGGATTTAAAATAGCAGATGGCTGACCTGTTGCAATATTAAAACTGTGGATAGTCTGACTTGTTACAGTATTTAAAATAAAGAATGTCTGACTTGTTACAGTATTTAAAATAGCAAATGGGTGACTTGTTACAGTATTGAAAATGCTGGATAGCTGACACAGTATTTAAAACAGTGAATGGCTGACTTGTTTCAGTTCTAAAATGGTGGAAGGTTGACATTTTGAGTTGGAGCAGGCAATGTGATCCGCTTTAAAACAGTGGATGATAAATTTCTTTCTTGAGTTGACAAACTACTGAAGTCACACAATGCTTGATAAGAATCATGAGTAGTGTATGCATTTTTAATACAGAATACAGTCTGTTTTCAGTAGTTCATCAAAACATTGCACAGCTTTAGCAGTTCATTGGCTTGAGAAAGGAGAATGTTATTTGCCATTTTGAGTCAGATCACCTTGCCTTTAGGACAGTGAGATATTTAATTCCAGTGGGTTTTTCTTGAATTGACTTTAGTTTTATGGTATAAAACCCAAACTTTCATAAAGTTTAAACTTTATTAAAGACATATTGTTATTGTTCAAACCAGATTTGCAGAAGTATGGATTAAAAATGAAACAAACAAAATGTTAAAAAGTTATGATATTTATGTAGTTACTTACCAAGCACATCTAAATTATATATGTAACCAAAATATCTTTACAATCCCCAAGGCATGTCACAACTTTTGAGCACCCCTAATGTTTGGAAATTGAAAGTTGAAATCTGATTTACATATGAATTTGGGATAAAGATGGACAGGATTTGTTCTTAATTCAGGGAGTGCCTATATCTTGATGCCCACAGAATGACTTTCCAGCCAGAAGCCTTCAAGGAATTGTTTTATATACCTGAAGACAGAAAAAGACCATCAGATTCTTTGATAGTTTATTCTGAATTTTCTCAAAATCTTCTTTAACAAACTTTAACCAACTGTTCCTGATGCTTATGCAAATAATTACATTAATAAAACAATTAGTGAGCAGTTTCTCACAACTTTGTTCAACTTTGCATCTCATTCTCCTTGGAATGGATGAGGCAGTTGCAGCATATATCCCTACCAAAAATGTTTTTCTTTGGAGATCTAATGCATTTGATTGCCTGTTGCAATGGTAAGCCATTGCATTTTCAACCTGTATATTTCCAAAAACATATTATAAAACTGCACCTCTCTAGAGTTATATAGTAAAACTGTAATTTTAATCTAAGAGCACTTGTTTGCCTTTAGTTCTAAAATGTAGATGAAACAAATACGAAAACTATACTTGATTCAGTTAATGAAATACAGTTAGCATGATTACTCCCTGTAAATTTCCCTTAAGTCATGTTAAAAAAGACAATTCAGGAGGAACTTTCAGAGAGGATGTGAGAATTGCCCTAAAGTTTTCCAGGAGCCACAAGTAGCCCCAGTTATTTAATGGAGTACATTTTATTTATTTATTTATTTATTTTGCCAAACGTGTATATGATTACAGATAAAGTATAAACATGATTGTGAAAATAATAATAAGTACAAACATGGTTATTGAGTACATGATACTTTATGAGTACGACGTTAGGACAGGGACGGTAGGTACACTGGTGCGCTTATGCACGCCCCTTACAGACCTTTTAGGAATGGGGCGAGGTCAACGGTAGACAGTCTAAGCTTAAAGTTTTGGGGGTTTGGGGAAGAAACTATAGAGTCAGGTAATGTATTCCAGGCATTGACCACTCTGTTGCTGAAGTCGAATTTTTTGCAATCAAGTGTGGAGCGGTTTACATTAAGTGTGGATCTATTGTGAGCTCGTGTATTGTTGTGGTTGAAGCTGAAGTAGTCATTGACAGGTAGGACATTGTAGCAGATAATTTTGTGTGCTACACTTAGGTCAGATCGAAGGCGGCGTAGTTCTAAGTTTTATAGGCCTAAAATTTCAAGTCTGGCTTCTCGTGAAATATCTCTGGACATTCTCAATTGTATTAATATGTAGTGCGGGTTCCAGACAGGTGAGCTGTATTCGAGAATTGGTCTAGCAAATGTTTTGTATGCTCTAGTTAGAAGTACAATATTACCAGAGAAGAAGCTACGCAAGATTAGGTTAACAACTTTTAATGCTTTTTTGGCAATGTTGTTACAGTGGGCTCTGGCACTTAGATCATTAGAGATGAGAATTCCAAGGTCCTTAACAGAGTGAGGGTCATCTACAAGGTCGTGTCCATCCAGTTTGTATTTTGTGTTCTGATTTTTTTTGCCAATGTGTAAGACTGAGCATTTGTTGATTGAGATTTGAAGTTGCCACTTGTTTTACCATTCTGATATATAGTCAAGGTCTTTTTGAAGGGTGGTAGTATTGTCGGTGGTGTTGAAAAGTTTTACATCATCTGTGAAGAGGACGCAGTTGCTTTTTATGTTATCACAAAGGTCATTTATGTAAAGAATAAAGAGAGTTGGTCCTAAAATGCTTCCTTGGGAAACACCATTGTTGACAGGTAGAGGGTTTGATAAAGCGCTTCCTATTTTGACCACTTGTTGTCTGTTTGATAGGAACGCAGTTATCCATTTGTGCAAGGGTCCAGAAATGCCGTAAGATTTTACTTTCAGAAGTAGTTTGTCATGTACCACTGAGTCAAAGGCTTTGCAGAAGTCTATGTAAATTGCGTCTATTGCTTTGCCCTGGTCGAGTTGTGTAGTCCATATGTTTTTACAGTGTAGAAGTTGCAGATTGCAGAATAATCTGACTAGTGATCCTCTTTCACTGAAATTACAACTAGGTAGAAAATATAAGCTTGATTTGAATACTTGCATAAAGGAATATTGTTTTTAGGTTTATTTTCATATTTGCTAATAAATGAAATAGCATGATACAACTAAAATCCCACTTTTGTAAGCCCCTTATCGTATACTGCTCTGAACAAATAGGTTGGCTGTGTTTTGACACAGCAACTGCTTGTTGAATTAATTCCAGACATTGTCTGCATGCATATGATTTGTTCTACAGTGTCTATTCTTCATTATTATGTTGTTTGTTTTAAAACTCCTGGAAAGAATGAAACAAATGCTTTGTTTTCCTTGAAAGAGAAGCAGAGAATATTTGTGTAGTCTAGAATTGTGCTCCAAGTTTAATAATGTCAAATAGATGGATTTATTTATTTATTTATTTATTTATTTATTTATTTATTTATTTATTTATTTATTTATTTATTTATGTATTTATTACTGTGTATATTGTTATTTTGGCTTAATCATACAAATGTGGTAAATTTACAGCACATTAACTCTTAGAATCCCATGAAAAAGCACTTTGCAGTATAATATGGCTTCTCATTATAATTTCAAAATATAATTATTATTGTATTACCAGTTTTTTCAATTACATTCAAATTCATCAGAATAATACAGTAGATGCAGTTCATCAAATGGATGATATATTCATTAAGAGTTACACTAAACTGTGCATTCTGATTTTTTGGTATAAATTCCAAAAGTTCTCATAAATTTTCTCTCTATAATTAAATTCTTAATGACCACATTCTGTGGCAGGATAAACCCTAATTAAAGTTTTTAAATGCATGAATAATTTATTCTGCAGATTGGAGCCAAAAATGATATCAGACATAACCAAATAATTCCTGCCTACTACAGTGTGGTATAGTGATCAAAATTTGAATCTAAGACCTTAGGAACCCAGGTCCAACTTCTGTCAGGGAAGTTCTCTTGGTGAATTTGGCTTAGCCTTTCTTTTGTCTGCCTACCTTGCAGGATTGGCCATCCAATATAAATTTCTCTGAGAAATTGTGAAATATAAATCCAACCAACAAATAAAAATACACATCTGAGTACTTAGAAAGCAGATGTCATGAAACAAGGATTGGTAAACTTTATGCTATGCATAAATAGAATTTCAAAACCATGTATTTCTGAGAAACCTATTATAAAATGACTGCAATAATGGAAAAAGCCTGATACATGTCCAGAAAACAAATGTTCCATAGAATCCCCTCTAGTTCCTCAAGATGCTGCGTATGAAACTATCATACCTTTACCTTTTTCAAAACAAATGAACACATTGTGAAAAAGGGAGATATAGCATCTACCATTTAGCTTACCAAGATTATATTAGAGGATAATAACACACAATGCAACAGTCAAGATTGCTGTTTTTAAACAAAATTAAATCAACTGGGGCATTGTTCTTTACTGCCAGTTGACCAGCCTTTGAGACAATCTCATTCTTATTTGTTGCAGTTGTAAATCCTTAGCTGTATATAACATATTATATATAATATAACACCTATTGCCAGAGGTGGGTTCCTCCCGGTTCGGACCGGTTCGCCCGAACCAGTAGCGACCCACTGGTGATGTCACGATGATGTCACGGATCCGGTTCAGTCGGTGCCGGTCCGTGGGCGCCGCCATCTTTTTTTTGATTTTTTTTAATTTTTTTTATTTTTTTTTTTTTTTTTTTTTTATCATTCTTAGAATTTGATTCATGCATTTTGCATGTTTTCCTTCTTTTTTTTTTTTACTTTTTTGAATTTTTTGAATCTTTTTTTTGAAATTTTTTTTAAATTTTTCCCGGGTTTCCATCTTGTTTTTGGCTTTGTTTTTGGCTTTTAAATTTTTTTAAAAATTTTTTGCACTGCGCATGCGCACATGTGCGAAGCGTGCATGCGCCCATGAGGCATGGCCACGCGGTGCGGGAGGAAGTGAACCAGCAGCGAAGTAACTTAGAACCCACCCCCGCCTATTGCAAACATTTTGCTCAGAGAATGAAAATGTAACGGTTTGCTGTTCAGATAATCTAGAGACAGAATGCCAGTTCAGAATGCTAACTTTTAAAAGTTCAAAGTTCAGCCAGGTAATCTAAGAAACTCAAAACAGTAAACAATGTGGGGGAGGAGAGAGGAAAGCAATGTGGGGGAGGGGAAGGGGAGGGGAAAACACTGATTGCTGCAAAGAGCCACTCAAGCCACATTTTGCTTTAGATACTATTTAGATACAATAAGTTTGATGTAGTGGAATCTGACACTGAGTTACAAGAGGGAGCAGTAAATAGAAACACCAGCCTTGAATTGTTGCTGTGAAGAAAGCAATGCAGGATGAATCTTCCCTAATTTCCCCCCAAGCATGTATCAGATAGTTATGCAGAGTATGCTTTAGTCTAGCAAGATTTTGTCCATGGGAGAACAATGTAATAACCTCCTCTAAGCCTTTACACGTATTGTTTTTGGCTTCCTGAGCCTGACACTTGACTATTTGCTGATTTGGAATGGGACAACTCAGTGCAGCCAGCTCGGCACAGCCAGCTCTCTGCCACATGCGTGTCAGCACCCAGTTTCCTATGCCAACTCATAGTGGCAGCAGCAGTGGGTAGGATGGGTGGCGGGGAAGCTGTGGCAGCCAGGTGCGTCCCATTTTCACACACCCTTCCACTGCTGCTGCCACAAGTTCCCAGAGCCACATCTAGTTCTGCCCATTTGTTTGCTTGCTCTCCCACCCAGACCTCCCTCCAGACACAAGGTGTCCCCATGACAAGTTGGCCATGTGGAGTTGTCCTGTGCTAACTTGGTGGAAGTGAGCTGGCCATCCTGAGCTGGCTGCACTGACCAGTCTTAGACCCATGCTCATTAGTGCTTTTTTCCATCGTCATCAGCTTAACTGTGTTGCAGGGATTCAGGATCAGTTGATTCAGCCTGCACCTCTGTCTCTTCAGGTGAGGTACCTGTGTTTCCCCAAAAATAAGACCCAACTGTAAAATAAGCCCTAGCATGATTTTTCAGGATGCTTGTAATATAAGCCCTACCTGAAAAATAAGCCCCAGTTAAGATCATCAGCCAGACCGATGCATTTAGTACCGTATTTCCTCCAAAATAAGACCTAACTGGAAAATAAGCCCTAATGCGTCTTTTGGAGCAAAAATTAATATCAGACCCAATCTTATTTTCGGGGAAACACAGTATATTCAGAACTGTCCTGTGGTATAAGAACTTTAGGCTGGTCAGGCTCTTTAGGCAAATCTCGTGGTGCAATTTGGGTCTTAATCTCTAGCTTGGTGCAAACTAGCTTCTGATTCTGAAGTCTTGGTCTGATCTATAAGGCAACGCCAAAAGAAAGGCATCTCTGTAATCACTGGCACCAAGTTATATATCTATCCTTGCCAAAGAGAATAAAGGAGCCCTTTTCATTTTTTTGTACCTCTTTTTCTTTCTGCATGAAGGATCTAGAGAGCAATGAAGCCTGTAGACTCATAATTTTGAGGCTGGAATATATTAGATTGGCAATTACTTTTGTCATGGATGCACTGCATGCACTGTTGTTGGAGGTGTTGCATGTTTTCCAGCCTTTTTAATATATAACTTAAAGTGGTGAACCTATCTATTATTATATTATTTATGATAATAATATGTGATATACAAACTTTTTCTGTGATATTTTTAAGATCCAGGAAGTTCAGCATGTATTGTATCTGAAGTTGAAATAAAGTCACCATTCTCAAAATGTCTATTGCTAGTCAGAAAGAACTATACTTGTATAAAAACTACAAACCACTTTGGTTTAATAAGATACTAAATCCTCAATTATACATTAAACATTGACAACTGAATGGCTTACAGGCAGTCCTTTGACTTAAAATCACAATGGAGTTCAATTTTTCCATTGCTAAGCAAGGTAATTGTTAAGTGAGTTTTGCCCCATTTTACAATCTTTCTTGCCACAGTTGCTAAGTGAATCACTGTAGTTAAGTTAGTAACATGGTTGTTAAGTGAATCTGGCTTGCCCACTGACTTTGCTTGTCACAAAGTCTCAAAAGGTGATCACATGACCCTGGAACACTGCAACTGTCATAATATATGCCAGTTGCAAAGTGCTCAAATTTAGAATATGTGAACTGCAACAGTTTTAAGTGTGAAAAATGGTCACTTTTTTCAGTGTTGTTGCAGCTTTGACCAGTCATTAAATGAATTGTTGTAAGTTGAAGACTACTGATGTTGCTTTAGATAAAACATGCCAGAAATTGCCACAATTTATGCCATTTTGCTGAGGTGATCACACGATTCAATTTTTTTGTTCCAAACATTAAAATATCACAAGGAAAAAATATTGAAATGCCATCAATTTAATAGGACACATAGTTCTACTTCATCTCTATTATCTGAGTCCCAGGAGGTAGCAGAACTATATGGAATTATTTGAGCAATAAATAGGGACAAAAAAACCATAAAGACAAATATAACTAAGAAATACTCTGATCTAGATATTTTAGAAAATCCATGGAGTCTACTATACCCTCCTACTTAGAGGTATTCCTGGATCCGGTAATCTGTCTGTTTTATATAAAGGGTCATTCAATTTGATTGAAATAAGATCCATTTAGAAAGCCAATATGTCAAAGCATTATCAGTAATAAAATGTGACTGATCAATTATTCTGAGTTGGCAATAATAAAACATAGAGCCAAGAGCACAAATACGAAGAATTGATAGAAGTAAACTGTAGCTGAAAAGAGCAAGCATTTTAGTGAAGAAATTCTGAAAAACTCATTATGATAAGAATGGATTTTATCAGATTGTGATATAAACAAGTAAGGAGGAAGAAGTGGTATCTTATTGGTGGTATCTGAAAACTCAGATACCACCAATAAGAAGACTCAACCCAGTCTTCAGCAATCCATCCTTAAAACATATAAATTATCCTAGACATCAAAAGCGGCAGGAATAGCTAGAGGCAAAAGTTATATGATTACTGCTTCTGATTGTAATAGTTTGACAGGATTGAAAGTTATGATAATCTAATCAGAGGGAAAGCGTGTTCATTTAACAGAACAAAAATCTCTTAAATATAATGTTAAATATAAAACAATTAAGAATTATATATTTAATTAATCTCCTTCTTCCATCTCAAAAGAAACACTGTGTCTTAGAGCAAATAATTTTCTTAATAAACGTTTTCCTTTTGTTCACCATATAAATTTAATTCTGGCAGTACAGTATGTTAGTTATATGTATACAACAAGGGAACTAAAGCTATTGGGTTTTCATAAAATAAAATCTCTGATGGCAAGGATTTAATTTAGCAGAAAATGTAGCAATTAATGCAGTGCTCTCTTACTGAGAAAATTGTGAATTGTATTAAATACTGAATCAGAAATTCCACAGATCCAACCCATAAAGTCTAAAAGATCGAACACAGGAGGTATTTATTCTGTTCCTTTAAACTCTCCTTTTGCAGTTTCTTGAAGCTCCCTTTTTGTAGGGTTCCAGATAGGAACTATTGTTAACACATTTTAAGAAATGTAGGTGCATACTGTACTCATAGGCATCACCAGATAAATAATCCTGAATCAAATTAACTATACAATAGGAAATTTGAAGTTAGAAAAGTGTTATCAAGTCAAATCCAGAAGCGTAATCTAGTCAAATAACTATAGATGGCAAAATATCACTATAAACTGCTAATGTTAAATACATTAATTAAACAAGAAATTATACCAGCAAGCTATGATCTTGAAAATATAAATCAATGTAGGGAACAGATTTAGTATGTGAAACCTGAAAAAGTGAATCTGAGTAACTGTGACAAGAAATAAGAGATATTATAAAAATTGAAGCATCTTCTATCTCTCTTCCCCAGATATACTACTTTTGTTTTCTTGGGATCAGCAAAGAAACAGTATTTACATTAATTAAAGTACTTTTAAAGATCAGTGCTTAATCAATATATAAATGCTTACCCATTTGACTAGCATGGGTATGATGAGTAAATCACAACTTTAAAAGCATATACCTGGTAATCTATTCTTTAAGCAAAGTTACACAAAACACAGTGAAACAGTAGGAAATAGTAAATCAATAACTATAAGGCATGAGATGAGAAAAAGAAAAACAGGTATATCTAAATGTATTTTATACCAACACTGTTTGGTTTAAGGATGACTATAGATTATCCTTCTCATTACCATAGTCACACACTGCCTCACAGATTTTTTTAATTAAACTTCTTTCTTTTTGAAGATCTCATCAATTCAATTAAACCACAACATCCTTCTGATTGTTTCTTCTGATTATTTCTTTTCTTCTGATTGTTTCTTCATATATTGGTTTTGTGATTAGTTCATTCTCTCTGTATGACCAAACTATATAACCATGATGGCAAACCTATGGTACACGTGCCACAGGTGGCACGCAGAGCCCTCTCTGCGGGCACGCGAGCCGTCACCCCAGCTCAGCTCCACCGTGCATGCACGTGCGCCTCCCACCAGCCAGCTGGTTTTTGGGACTCTGCCGTGCATGCGCAAGGGGTGGGGCACATGCGGGAGATGTGTGTGCATGCACAGGGGGTCATGCATGCATGCACAGGGGTGCACACATGCATGGGGTGGAGCACATGTGGGAGGTCATACGTGCATGCATGGGGATGGGGGGCGCTGGGGGTCACGTGCCCATGTGCAGGAGGTGGAGCGCATACAGGAGGTCACGCACGCTTGCGCGGAGGCAGGGCATGCAGGAGGATCATGCACGCATTGCATTATGGGTGCGCGCACATGCTTTTGGCACGCGATGACAAAAAGGTTAGCCACCACTGCTATATAACATACTTATCTCCCAAGACTTTATTTTTTTTAGATTACAAAATGAAAGTAGAGTATTAGATTACATATTATGTAATACATAACAATAACAAGATTAAACAATACAAGAAATAAAAAAATAAAAAGGAAAATCCAAAAAAAAAGATACCTTCTGTAAAAAGTTTGATCTTGAGGCATTAGTTAACAGCTTTGCAGGATTCCATAAGAATTGATATTCAATTTCTATAGATATTTATAAATGTGTTTCCTTGACTCTCTTTCTCATTGATTTCCCACTTGATCAGACAAAACAACCAGACCAATTCATGCTATTCTGCAAGCAGGCACTAGTTCTCAAGATTTTTGGGACGTCTCCTTTCAAAATTATACAAAGAAGCTTAGAAAACTTAGCAAATACAATTGTTTGGGAACTTGGAAACAAGACCTATTAAGGAGCTACAGAAAAACACGAAGTTAAATGGAGGAATTTATACATATTGATGTCCCAGGGCCTCCCCCATCCCCTGGGGCACATCAATGACATGTTTAAAACATAGAGTGGTTGTGGATTTCTTTCAAAACTACAAACCGCTTCATTCCGAGCTCTGTTTCTTAGCCAAAGGAGTCAGCATTGTCCAAAGACATTTCTGTGGTCATGTGGCTCCAAGGTTCAGGAATGCTGTTGCCTTCCCATCAAAGTGCTACCTATTTATACACTCACATTTGCATGCTTTCGAACTGCTAGGTTGGCAAGAGCTGGGGCAGGAATGGGAGCTCCTCCCATCACACAGTACTTGGGTCTTGATCTGCTGACCTTCTAGTCAACAAGCCCAGCATAATACGTAGTAGAAGGGAATTTATCTTTTCACTCATTTTGTTATTGGTTTAAAAATATATAAATGAGAGATCCCCCCCAAAGTTATCAAATAAAACAAAACTTTGGAGCAGCTATAGGATTCCCACATCTGATCAATGCGTTCCAGCACGGGAAGTGAGAGAAGTTGGATTTAAATTACAGATGCATACATAAGAACAAGTATTTTAAATTAATTTATTTCTTGCTCTTGATTTCGGCAATACAACAACACTGCTTATATGCAAATTTAAAAACTTTGAAACTCATTTCCCCCTTTGTTTTCTGGAAAAGCTAGAAAATATCAGTTTCTAACTATCCCTCATTACTTGTAACAGCTCTGAGATGCAAACCTCTCTGTGTTCTAGACTGTAATAGTCCCATTTATATTACTGCCATTGCTTTCCATTGACTTTAAAGAAACAACTTTGAATATATTTGACAAAGTGTTTGCTTGTTTTAAACATATACTTTGGTTATTTGATTTGTATCCCCACAGGCTAGAGAGAACTAGACTCATTAAAAATCTCTGGCAAAATGTGCAGTAGCAATTAAGGGTGAAAAAGAAATCCACCTCAGTTTTGCAAGATCTAGCGAAACAGACTCATGCATAGCATAAATATTAGCAGTGAATGGAATTTGCTAGCATCCACTTTCTTTGGTAAAATATTAACAGACAGAAAAAGATATTTCTTTGTAAGAGACATGTCTAAAATATGTTTCTCATAATTATAAAAGGGTTAATTACATTTTTAAAAAAAGTTATATCTAGGGAATTTATATTTAAATGTTTGCATCAAAAATTACCCAATCAAAATGATTTTAGGAAAATACACTATTTAAGAATATTTTCCTCCTTAAAAAATGTAACTACATATATTAGAGTTTTTACATAATAAAAGCTAATTACATTAAGGAATACTTCAAACAAAAAGAGAAGCAGTTCTTTTTTTTACTGGGTCCTTTAAAGTCTGTAAAAAAATTCAATGGATCAGTATAATGCAAAGAATAAATGAACTAAATTTATATTCATCTATTCATAACAGCAACAAGAACATTTCTGTAACTTGCATAAATTAATTATGGAATTGAATCCAATAAATGTAAAGTTATCACAAACAAATAAAAGAAAATGTTAAAAAGAAAATACTGCTCTTTTTTGAATTATAAATACAAAATTCAAACTTTGCAGAATCCCACAGAAAAAACTGGTGACAGCATTGCTGCTAAGAAAGGCACAAAGCATGATGAGTATAACATAGCATTTTCCTATTACTCTTTATAGCACCTGTGTCTTTTTCAGGAATTCCATGGCTGTTGCAGGATGCATAAAAAAGATGCAGCTGCTTTGAAAGATATTATAACAGTATCATGCCTGTTCCAAAACAACATTTGGGGATCAAATCTAAAGCACTGCACAGTCCCAACAGGCATTATTTTGCTGGAAGAGAAATAAGCATTTAAAATAAAAATACTGAAATGAGCAGACTTAATCATATGAATACTCATCTAAAACATATCCAAATCATCTAATATTAATCTAAAACATACATCTAAAACATATCCATAAAGCATATTTTGTTTTGTTTTTACAAAATGCTGGGTTGAACAGTGTATCCTGTCATTTCTCTAACACTCTATTTCAAGGTAAATTTTCACTGTTTACTACTTTGGCTCTATGTTACATTCCAAAGAGTACCATTACTTGAAATATATGGAAACCAGCACAAAAATTACATTCAATGTACTAGTAGAAGGGATAAACTAAATCAAACAGTAATCCACATCTCTCCACCCACTATCCCACTGTTGTAAGGAATATCCTTCTGGGTTCAGTTTCAAGTGGAGAAAAAAACACTGGATTGATGGAAGTTGCTTGGAAAGAAGGTTTAATGGTGGACAGGAGCACATGGCATGAGCTCCTGAACAGAAAAGGTGGATCACATGCTTCCAGATGTTGGGTGAAGAGAAAAGGAAGGAAAAGATGCTGAGTCTCTTGGTTTTATGACCTCTGTTGGGCCCCACCTCTTAGTTTCCTGTTCCTGTGTATGTAATGCACTCTTGTTGGCTGTCAGACTCCCAGGGGCATGCTGGAGCAACTCTTGTGGGCTGTCCTGAGTCCCAGGCTTGGTTGATGTAATCTTCCCAGGTCCCATGTGGTGTAATGAAAGGGCTTTGGGCAATTCCTAATATGGCTCTGTCTGAAGGAGATCTTTGTTATGTAGAATAGACTGCTCCAGGCTATTAACAAGGGGGGGGATGAGTGAGCTGGGCCATTCCAGGTGCCATGAGGCAGAGGGCTAATCCTATCTTTGTTATGTAGAATAGACTGCCCATTGACAAAGGTGGGGAGGATGAGTGAGCTGGGCCATTCCTTGATGGCCCATTGACAAAGGTGGGGGCTACTAAGAGTGAGTCTGTTTCCTTTCTAAAAGCATGTTTCTCAATTTCTCTAGGGATATTCTACATAATATTCTGCCTTTTTAATATTTCCTAGGATATATCATTTTTCTAGGAGAGGGGTGGGTGCTAACTTCCTACACCACAAAAAAAAACCCCAACCCCTTAATTTGGGGAAATAAAGCTTACTTCATTGTGTAAAATGTATTACATCATACTGTCATCCTGATAAAAATAATCTTTGGTTAACTTAAATAATGAACATTGAAGCCATCAAAACCAACTATCATAGGATGTTAACTAATACAAGCAAAGAGCTTTTACTACTCTTTACTATGCAATCAACTATGTTGTCTTCCACATCAGTGGAATAAAAGCAGTATTTGCTATACACAATTTGCTGGCAATAATATCAGCAAACATTTGTGCCAAAAATTGGGTTGTGAAATGTATCAATTAAATGGTGTAAGCATTTGGTTTTAAAATGGTATGCTATGTTTATATAATGCAATGCATGTTTATTATCAGTAAGTCCTATAAATCGTTAATATATGTATATATTATACTTGATATATTAATATTGTACATTTATCTGTAAAATAGTTAGAAAATAAATATTGCAGATTCAAAGGTGATCAATGCATATTTTAAATTCTTGGAGATTATTACTTGACATATGGCTAGTTTATTTTGGCTGATATTTATTATGACTGCCTCTACCATCCTCCAGCTCTGAATCTTTGTCTTCCTTATAATATCTAATAAGAACAACAATTGTGTTAATTTCTCAGAAATTCTTAAGTGGGTTATAATTTGCCACATAACTCTGCAGGGGAACAGTATCTTTTATTATTGATCTCTGTAAAATAGTAACCCTCACATAAAAAAGCAATGGTACCTTACAGTAGAAGAAACTTTCTGCCTGCCATATATGCTGGCCAGAAGATGGCTGAAAAATAAACTGTCCCTGTGTCTTGGAAAACGCATCTCCTGATATCTCTTTGGTTAGGTCTAGCTCTATCATTAGGCAATGAAACAAGTGTCTGAAACAAATTTGGAGGCAATAATACATGCTTCCCAAGAAAAAAATGCTGCTCTTTTTGAAACCTCCAGCCAATCTCATTTTTTACAGGACAGGATATATGCACTGCATTGCCAACTACACCAGGTAAGTTAGCTTGCTTCATTCAGAATATAGTGTAAAATATCCCACAATTAGTGCCAAAATATTATTCAACTTGTCCTTTTTATTGAAATAGGAAGAGGACTTTGCCAAGTCCTATCCCTAGCCATTTTGACAAAATTCTACTAGCCTGTGCCCTGCTTCATTTTGTACTCCAACGCCAAACTTGCCTGTTATTCCGGTTATCTTTTGGCTTCCTACTTTAGCATTCCAATTCCCCATGATGATAAGGACATCATTTTTTGGTGTTAATTCTATACAGTGTTGTAGGGCTTTATAGAACCGGTCAACTGGTAGAATTTTGTCAAGAGAATACGATGGTCATAGCAAACACTCTTTTCCAACAACTCAAGAGACGACTCCTCACATGGACATCATCAGACAGTCAACATAGAAATCAGATTGACTATGTGCTCTGCAGCCAAAGATGGAGAAGCTTTATACAGTCAGTAAAAACAAGACCAGGAGCTGACTGTGGCTCAGATCATGAGCTTCTTGTTGCAAAATTTAGGCTTAAATTGAAGAAAGTAGGGAAAAGCACTAGGGCACTCAGGTATGAACTAAATCGTATCCCTGATGAATATACAGTAGAGGTGACAAAGAGATGTAAGGAATTAGATCTGATGGACAGAGTGCCTGAAGAACTATGGATGGAGGTTCGCAACATTGTACAAGTGGTAGCAACTACCAGAGATCTCTTTAAGAAAATTGGAGATATGAAGAGAACGTTTCATGCAAAGATGAGCATGATAAAGGACCAAAATGGCGGGGACCTAACAGGTAGAAGAGATTAAGAAGAGGTGGCAAAATTACGCAGAAGAACTATACAAGAACGAGCGTAACGTCCCTGATAACCATGATGGAGTGGTCACTGACCTCGAGCCAGACATCCTAGAATGTGAAGTCAAATGGGCCTTAGGAAATCTGAGCAGCAACAAAGCTAGTGGAGGTGACAGTATTCCAGATGAGCTATTCAAAATCTTAAAAGACGATGCAGTAAAAGTGCTACACTCTATTTGCCAGCAAATTTGGAAAACTCAACAGTGGCCACAGGATTGGAAAAGGTGAGTGTACATTCCAATTCCAAAGAAGGGCAATGCCAAATAATGTTCCAACTACCGCACCATTGCACTCATTTCACATGCTAGCAAAGTTATGCTCAAAATCCTACAAGCTAGGCTCCAGCAGTATGTGGACCGAGAACTACCAGAAGTACAGGCAGGATTTCGAAGAGGCAGAGGAACTAGAGATCAAATTGCCAACATACGCTGGATCATGGAGAAAGCTAGGGAGTTCCAGAAAAACATCTACTTCTGCTTCATTGACTATGCTAAAGCCTTTGATTGTGTGGATCACAACAAATTGTGGCAAGTTCTTAAAGAGATGGGAGTACCAGACCATCTTATTTGTCTCTTGAGAAACCTATATGCGGGCCAAGAAGCAACAGTGAGAACTGGACACGGAACCACTGATTGGTTCAAAATTGAGAAAGGAGTTCGGCAAGGCTGTATACTGTATACTATTTAACTTATATGCAGAGCACATATATGCAGAGAAAGGTGGAACTAGATGAATCACAAATTGGAATTAAGATTGCCGGGAGAAATATCAACAACCTCAGATATGCAGATGATACCATTCTAATGGCAGAAGTGAATAGCAATAGCAATAGCACTTAGACTTATATACCGCTTCACAGTGCTTTTACAGCCCTCTCTAAGCGGTTTACAGAGTCAGCATATTGCCCCCAACAATCTGGGTCCTCATTTTACCCACCTCGGAAGGATGGAAGGCTGAGTCAACCTTGAGCTGTGAGATTTGAACTGCCGAACTGCAGCTAGCAGTCAGCTGAAGTATCCTGCAGTACTGCACTCTAACCACTGTGCCACCTCGGCTCTTCAAGAGGAACTAAAGAGCCTCTTGATGCGGGTGAAGGCGGACAGTGCAAAAGTTGGCTTGAAACTCAACATTAAGAAAACAAAGATCATGGCATCCGGCCCTCTCAATTCTTGGCAAATAAATGGGGAAGAAATGGAGGTAGTGACAGATTTTATTTTCCTGGGCTCCAAGATCACTGCAGATGGGGACTGCAGCCAAGAAATTAAAAGATGTTTGCTCCTGGGGAGGAAAGCTATGACAAATCTAGACAGCATACTAAAGAGCAGAGACATTACCCTGCCAACAAAAGTGTGTATAGTCAAGGCTATGGTTTTCCCAGTTGCAGAGGAGATCAACCCTGACTGCTCTTTAGAAGGCCAGATCCTGAAGATGAAACTCAAATACTTTGGCCACCTAATGAGAAGGAAGGACTCTCTGGAGAAGAGCCTAATTGTTCTAGCTTGGGTAGAATTGAATACATTTCAATGCATTAGTTAATATACTATCTAGACCAAGAAAAACAATAATATTAATTAATTGCTTCAATGGCCAGAATTGGCTTGTTTCTGAAAAGTCTCACAGAAAAAAAGAAAAGAAGAGTCTCATATACATATTATAAAGTAACATTTAGACTCAATCTACATGTTAAACAGAGGTGGGTTCTTACCGGTCCTATCCGGTTCTTTAGAACTGTTAGTAACTCGGCAATGATGTCACGGAGCCATTTCTGTCGGTGTCTCCATGGGCGCCACCATCTTGGATTTTGCTTCTGTGCATGCACAGAAGCCAATTTTTGCTTCTGCGCATGCACAGAAGCTATTTTTTTATTGCTGCGTGCGCGTGCGTGCGCGCATGGCATGACCCTGAGTGAACCGGCAGCAAAAGGATCCAGAACCTATCCCTGATGTTAAACTGATTTCAGTAAAATGATTGTAGAGATGACCTACCATTAGTATACTCACAGCATGATATATAGAGCAGCATGAAGACTCTGAACTCTCAAAGAGCTAGGATGTAAATAGTGTGATAAAGGCAGCAGGCCAATGCAACAAGAACTTAAGAGTGTGTCCAGATTAATACTTAAATCAGAATAATGCTTGGTTGTTTATTAATACGATGGCAAGGCCCATCTGGTGGCTTTGCCATAATTGCTAGGGGAAAAAATCAAACAGCAAAAGTAACACAGATGGAGCTTCATTTCATTTTTATTTGAAAGACAGATAGATACACCTATGCACAAATCCCTTTATACTCAAGTGTGTCCCATGCATGCATAAATAACTATCCTTTGCAACCATGTAATCCACTTCCAACTGCAGTGAATTTGACCCTAAGGCCATGTAACTCTGTCCAGTCAATGTAATGCCAGAAAAAATAAAATCAATATAAAAGGAAAAGTATATTTGAAGGCATTTATTAGGAGATATGCAGAGGAGTGCTTTATATTTTATTTCTACTCTCTCCTCAATATAACAATAGCAACAGCAACAGAATGTGAAAATGTTTAAATCAAACTTCCTTTTAATCAATTCTTTCCAGATGTGATGGGAGTAAACAGTCCCTGAATACTCAACTAGCAGTATCATTGAAATAAAACATCCCAGGGAGGGAGGGAGGTTGTAAGGCATGCGTACTTATTTTGCTTTTGTACCTTTTTTAATGACTTGAAACGATCTATTTTGATGTGCATCAAGTGGCTTTGAAATTACTATTGCTGTCACAGCAATTGCATCAGAATTATCTGAAAAAAATACATTTGTGCATAATTCCCTGAAATCATTGCCCAGTTTCTTTTGCTGTGGGTTTTTTTTTTGTTTTTTTGTTGTTGTTTTTTTGGCAATTTTTCCTGGCTTATGAATACAGTTACTAAGTAATAAAACCTATCAAACATTGAACTGACTCCTGAATAAACCCTGTGATGCAAACACAACACAGAGGAAAAGTCTATGGAATTATATCTAATCTGCCAATATTTTTCTCTCTCTCTCCAACTCAAAATATAATGTTCCAGTCACATTATAATGAACAGCTACATAAACTAATTGTTCATTTTCAGGCTGAAATTATTATTTATATTTTTGCAGGTTGTCCTGAATTATTAAAGAAATGCAATACAGGAGAATCTCCATTAATATGAATTGTTAGCAAGATCAGAACTGAGAATAGTTTTGATTTCAGTTTCTTCTCCAGATATTATCTGCATGGAAAGTCATTTGTTTCAACATCTAGAGACTCTTTGCTTCTTCACCAGAGCTGTACGTTTTGAAGGATGGGGTAGTTTTGACACTGGTTTTCTTAAAGAGAGTATATTTGTATTAGAAAAATAAAACAGCAATACAGAAGTACTATAAAGTTTTGTAGGACTATGTTTTTCACACTTTTTGCAACCACTAAATAAACATGCAGAAAATATGGGTACAATGAAAACTTATGGTTTCTGACAAATAAGATTATTGTAATTGCATTCACTCCCGTCCACTCTATTTTTAAAATTAAAATTTATACCAAAATTATTTCATCCAGCAATAAGTGTTTATTACCATTTCAATTATTTTATATACTCTATGTTATAATAACTTCTGGCATTAAATATTTGGACCTTTTCTTTTCTATAAACCTGAAAGTACACAAATGTCAATTTTCTCTATTTTAATCTTCACAGTGTTACTTGGCTTACCCTTTGAAGCTTCAACAGGCCAGTTTTCAGTTATGCTATTTTCTCAAACTATGCTGTCTCCTATCTCCTGTCTCCCTATCCCTTGATCTAGGCTCTTTTGGCTGTCCTGCACAGTGGCACATGGTTCTCATAGCACTGCGGTTGGGGCAATTTCAACCTCTGCCACTACCCCCAGGATTCTACTTTAGCTCCAGCAACATTGCTGCCACTGAGAAATGTTGCTTCAAGCCCCACTTTACAGCCAGCCATGCCAGCACCATTCTGCAAAGCCCCAATTGATCCCTCCCCTGCAGTCCTCAGGATCTGCCATGTCCTACTTATATTTACCATTTTTTTCCCACTTGTGACTGGCATGCTGGCTGCACCAGGCTTTCTTACCAAGGCCAACGTGCACCATCTAAGCTGACAATCCATTCTCACAATCCTTCTAAAACCTCTAATAAGGGGTGGGGACAGTTGCAGTGTCCTTGTGGTTGTAAGTCCAACTGGGCTAGGATGGTTGAGGCTTCCTTTGCGCTGCACTGCACTGCACTGCAGCACACCCCAAACTTTTGTTCAGCTGGTGCTGGGCCACCCTAGCCTCTTTTTATTCCCCTGCAGCATCCTGTGTTCTTTACCTGGAACATTCTCTGTTTAATGAACCATGATTCTTGCTTAATTATAGCAATCAGGAATGACAGAATTGCAGCGAAGTAGTCACATGATGTCTCACTTAATTACTGCTTTGCTCTACAACCAAGATTCTGGTCCCAATTCTGATTGTAAATCAAGGATTACCTGTATTTGACTGACTGTTAATGCAGGCAGGCCTTTACTGAAATAGTAAGAAACTGTTGGCCAGTAGACTTTTAGGGAACTTGCAGAATAAGAGATTGAGACAATAAACTGTCTAGGTGATTGGCAGTGAATGTGGATAAGTAGAGGCTCAGGTCAAATGAGCATTGGCCAACCAACTGGCATTCAACCCAAAAAGGCGAGGGATGAATTGTTGAGCATTTCTATTTCTGGCCCTGGGTAGAAAAAAATGGCTATTTCTCTGCTAAACATGGGTAGCTCAATTCAGGGAAATGTCACACACTTTTTGTCTAAAGGGATCCAAGCATGTCACCAAGATAATTGGAAACTGAACAAAAGCAAAGGACAAATGCTCCCAATATCTTTTATAAATCTAGAATATATTCAAAATTACAGTATAATAATCCCTAAATTAAGTATCTAATCCAGGGGTGTCAAACTCATGTTGTCATGGCGGCATCATGTGATGTATCGGGACTTTGCTAAACTGGACGTGGCCAGCATGTGACACATCAGGCCCGCGGGTCGGGAGTTTGACAGCCCTGATCTAATCCATCAATTAAAAAAAAAATTCATCCAATATTCAACCTTAGGAAGGCCCTGAAGATATGGCTGGGTCACCATGCTTGATGACTGTATGTCTGAGGAATCCTGGAAGAATGACTAGAATTTCAGGATAAAGATTCCCATCCATATTTTTTTTACACTCAGAGAAGAGAGAAGGGCATAACTTTCCCAGGGCAAAGACTACAGTTGCCCTTTGAATAGCATGTAGATCAGTAGTGGGTTTCACTTACCTTCGCTAGCGGTTCAGAACTGTGAACGCTTGTGTGCTCGCTTCGCTCGCACGTGGTGCTTCTGCACATGTGCAGATCGTCAGTGATGACATCCGGGCAGGTGGGCAGAGCTCCTGCCGCCGCCGCCGCTACCAGTTCGCCCAAACCTGGGCAAACTGGTAGCAACCCACCACTGATGTAGATGTCATATTCAAAACAGATTGGATGAAGTCAGCACAAAAATCTGGAATGATTTCATTTCATTTACATTTAATTAAGATGGATTACAGTTAATACCATTATTCCTAGTTGTACATTTAATAATTTTCCTCTTCTGTAACCTGAAGATTACAATCTGGAATAATTTTTGGATGTTTCTAGAGACTACAGCTTTAGGGTGGCTTGCCTTGTGAATTATGGATTATGGACTTCTTATCTACAATGAGACTACTTAAGAGATTAAAAAAATGCTCCCCAAAATTTGTTTCTTATGTTGCTCTATCCTATAGCAGTATTTCTAATTATTGCTCATTTTGTATTTTAGTGCATAGCTTTTATCCTCACACCATGCTCAGCCACAACCCAAAAGTCTTTCACCATACTCTCTGTATTGCTGACTTCATATTGAATAATTGCACTACAGATACAATTACTTAGAATTGCACTATAAGTCTGCAAAACATTTCCTCCATTCTATTATATGACTACTGAAAGATGCAAAATGAGACTTCTACCTGTGAAGATAGATTTTTTTCCTATTCTTTCACCTTAACCAGCCATTTTCTTTTCTTTTTCCTTTTCCTTTTCTTTGTGCTGAATATCTAACTGAAAGAAGCATTGTCATAAACCAACAGGTTTGAAAATTACTTCGCAATGATTGAAATTTGTTGTAATTAGTTATTACTTCAGCCATTTCTGCATGCAACTCATTTAAAGGGAAATAGATTTTTTTTCTATTAGATTATTAGTGGACTTGAACAGCAGGAAACTTTCTTAATATTTGCCTATCGTTGAAGTCAAAATTCAAAATATTACCATTTTTAGCTGTAGGCAATTCATCCATTTTTATTTTATTTTTTAGCACAAGGAGGATTCTCTTCAAAGATTGGATTATGTTTTAGAGAGCACACATATTTAGAGGTAGCAGACGATTAACTTCAAAGTTGATTGATTTTTTTTAAAAAGGAAGTTTTTCTTATATTTCATTTCTTTTTTTTTAAGGACTACTACATAGCCCTCAATTGCATTTTTACATTTACAATTACAATTTGCATTTTTACAAATTATATTTCTTCATAATTTGGGACTTGATGTTGCATAGCAAAAGTTGGTGATACTCATATGGTCTTCTAAGATGATTGGTACAGCTGAATATCCTAAAGAAATGAAACATGCTCACATTTTGACACAATAGGAAAAGATCTAGCCTCATATTAGCACTTCCTATTAACATTTATTAAGAAGAGATTTTTAAAAAAATTGCTTAATGAAGCAGTCCTGCTGCATCATGGTGAGAAGCTGCTATCGCCCTCTGAAAGATACTTTTGAAGGTCACATGTAGTATCTGAAAGTAATTGCCTCCTCCCATTTTTATTATCAATCAATTTATCATGCTATTATGATTTGTAGTCAATTACAACTGATGTAACTCCATGCATTTATTTCTGTTTGAAGTCATCTACGTTAAATATTACTGCTCCATTTAGTGACAGTAAGATTTGTAGATTATGAATGCATAACCATGAAGAATTTATCTTTGCCTGTCTGACTCCGTTTCATCTTTATTTTTTATTTCTTTCACCAATTTATCCATTTCCGCACAATCTAGAACTTTTCTTATCACATTTTTGTCTGTTGGTATAGTGTTGTTTTTCCAGTTTTGTGCATATATGATTCTAGCTGCGGTTATAATATGTAATATTAGATATTGTATTTTTTTGTTCTATTTCTATTTGCAGATCTTTTCCAATTCTTTCTCTTCTATTCTGTCTCCAGGTACTGTGATGGCTTCCCTAGATACCAGCTCAGATGAGGAGGAGAACCACAGGAGAAATGCCCCTGCAACTGGAGAGCTCAGAGGCCATGGAGGGAGAAGGTGCTCAGCTGCAGCTCACCAGCAGAGATGAGGAGGAATTGCCACCTCCACCTGATCTGCGAACACACAGACCTGAGAGGAGGAAGGTACAATGGAGATCAGCAAGGTTACTCATGAGGGGGCAGCCTCAACCCTCATGATGAGCTGAACTGGCTAGCAGCTACTTAGCCAAGCTCATGGAGTAATGCAATGCTGGGAACAACTCCTCTGCTTCTTGCCATGAGTTTGTTCAGCCGTTGTGATTCTTTGCATGGATTTAAACCTTGATTCTGCTGCCAGATTTGGACTCTGCTTCTTGGACTTGGGACTTTGCTTCTGGAACCTTTGACTTGGATTTTGGCTTTGGTTAGTTTGGTATACAGATTCAAGACCATGACCTTTGAATCTGGTGGGGAACTTTATGAACTTATTCTGTTTCCAAACTTGGGAACTGGACTGATTGGGTTCCTGTGCAGGGTGAATCCTGGGGAATATTATTTGAGGTTGAAGAAGCCTCAATAAAGATTTTAACCCTTGAGGAGTGTGTGTGTGTGTGTGTGTGTGTGTGTGTGTGTGTGTGTGTGTGTGTGTGTGTGTGTGTGTGTTTGTGTGTGTGTGAATGAGTGAGATAGGACAGTCACTGCCATGTCCATTATCCAGACTTTTTTGTCTTTCTTATTGACAATTGTTAAGTCTGGAGTGTTATATAGCAGGTGCCTGTCTATTTGAAGTCTAAAGTCCCAGAACACTTTAGCTTCTTCATTTTCTATTACTTTCTCTGTTTTATGGTCCCACAAGTTCTTGCTAGCAAGCAAATGGTATTTCTTGCAGATTTTCTAATGCACTATTATTGCTACTTTGCCATATTGTTATTTGTAGTCGGTCTGCGCAATCTTCATGCAGCAGCTAACTAGATGATCCAGTTTCTTCAGCTTCTTTGCATAGGCGGCATTTGTTATCTATTGCTGTCTTCTCAATTCTGGCATTTGTATGCATTTGTTCTTAGGCTTGGTCTTGTGTATCCAGAATTATCCCCTCGTGCTCTTTCTCCAACTTTCCTGCTCTTAGCCATTGCAGGGTCTTGTTATTATTTGTTTTTCCTGTTATTTTTTAATGTACTTGCCATGTAATGCTTTGTCTTCCCGTGTCTCTTTTCTGGTTTTCATTTGGTCTTCTGTATTGGCCTCTTTGGTCTCTCCAGGACTTAGTAGGCCTTCCTGATATACTAGTTTCATAACATCTTCACTATCCTTCAAATATTCTTTCAATGCCCCTTTTTCTTCTTCAACTTTCTGCTGTACTTGCAATATTCCACACACACCCACTTTCCTTGATAAGTAATCTGTCAACATCACTGAGCAGATGGAAGGGCATGATTCATTATCATTATTTTTCTGGTCTTTCTATACAGGGCCTTTAATTCTGCTTGAGTCCAGTTCACTATTCCAGCTGTGTATCTAATGCTTGAAATTGGCCAGGTGTTAATTGCCTTGGTGGTATTGCCTCCACTGAGTTTGGACTTTAAGCTCTTCTTCACTCTCTTGATGTATTCATTTACTGTATAACCTTTTTCTTAACTTCAGTGTGCTTGATGCTGGAAACTTGAAGGATGATGCCCAGATATTTTTAGTGATCATCTTCATCTAGACTCTTGATGCTATTTCTGTAGGGAGTTTTGATTCTGTCAATTTTTACTATTTTTCCCCATTTGATAGTAAGCATTGCACATTTGTCCAGCAAGCTCCATTGCAGTATCTTGGCTGAATATATGGACAATGTTGAGCAGCAATTCTATTTCAGATGGAGTTTTTCCATATAGCTTCAAATTGTCCATATAAAGGAGGTGGGACAGCTGGCAGATATATTTTTTTAATGTTTGATAGCCATAGCCTGTGTTATTCAGTATTGTTGACAGAGGACTCAGTGCAATGATAAATGGTAGTAACAATAGTGAGCCTCCTTGGAAGATTCCTCTCTTAATATTAGCCTCTCCCAGTCAATCACCATTGACCAGCAACCAGGTCTACTATTATGCCATTGATCTTTGCACAAAGCTTTTGATATTTCTACTGTTATTTCTAGACACTTGATTATCCAATCACATGGCAGGGAGTCAAATGCCTTCTAGTAATCAATCCATGCTACATTCAAGTTGGCCTTTCTTCTCTTGCAGGTTTTCAGAATCATCTTGCCAATTAAGAATTGATCTTTTGTTCCTCTGCTGTTTGGGTGGTTTATCTTTCTGCTCAAGTGGAATGAGCTTATTTTCAACTAAGTTGCTATTGGACTGCATCAGCAGGTAATTGACCTGTAGTTACCTGATGCTGCTCTTTTTTCTGGACTTTTCATTATCAGGTAAGACTGTTAGGTTAGCCACTCTTCAATTTTGTCTCTTTCAGAATGTTGTTAAAATCCTTGGACACATATGAATGCAGACAATCAGATATTTCACCAAAATCTATGCAATTCATCTTCAGTTGGTGTTGACCAATTCTTGATGTTCCTTGCCCTTTTCTCTACCATTTCTGCTGTTATTACAAGTTATTTCATTTCATCTTCTTTTTTATTCTCCTTTAATCAAGATGTGTTCCTATTAGATTTATTTGGGTTATCCCATATCTTTGCTCAAAACTGCACTGCTTCTTCCTTGTCAGATGCTGAACGATCCACTGCAATCTTTCCATTGATAGATTGGTAAGAATGTTTCTGATTAGACTGAATTGGAGATTCTGCCTATAATTTGCAATTTGAACTTTATATCTGCTACTCTTCTTCGTTATAACTGTTATTCGCTGCTTTATGATTCCTTGATCTTGTTTCTAGGTGGTATTTCTTGATTAGGTATTCTTTGGTCTTCTTGTTCTTCATCTGTTTTAGTTTACTTGTATCTGATTTCAGTTTGCTAATCTTAATTTCCAATTTGATCTTCCATTTTGGTGGTGCACTTTTTTGCTTTTTTTTCTTCTTTGTTGATTCTGCATCCAAGGTATTCAGTTATAACCGCAGCTGTGCTGTACATTAGTTGGTTTGTTTCTTATAGTGAGCTGGTGACTATATTTGATAATACAGTATTGGTATCTTTTAATGCTTGTGTTAGCTGTTTCTTTGGAACAAGCTTCAATGCAGACATCCTTATTCTGTTGTTTTTGTGCTGATGTAGATGCTCAGTTATTCTTGGTTTCAATTGTTTTACTTCTTCAGTTAAAGGGTTTTCCTCTTTCTGACACAGAAGAAAGGGTGCCTAGTTTCGGAATAAAACAATTCTATAAATGTGCTGGCTTTCTTTACTGCCAACTCCCCCTGGTTTGCTTCTATAGCCTAGATTGCTTCTGGCAAGGCTTTGATTTCTTTGCCCTTTGCAATTCTTCCAATTCTGCTTCTGTGAATACTTTATTTCATATTATAAATCAATGTTGATCTGGTACCTTCTTGTTCTGTTATTTCTTATTCTTGATGTTGTTCTTTCCAAAAATGGCGCATTCGTTTCAAATATCCTCTTGTTCTTGGACTTGATCTGTAATCAGATATCATTATTTATTTCATTTTAATCACTGTATATTTGTGATGGGTAAACACTTTTCCTTCCAATAGTTCTGTAGCTGCTGGCCCTGGTTGCTTAGCCATCAGTCCTATAGCCCATTGTTAGGAATTCCAACACCTAGCAACTTTTTGATCTGGGCAATGACCCAGCTAATATGAGTTTCTATAATTTATGTCTCACCATATTTTTTATGGGAGAGACATTCTTTGTCAGACTCTGATGAGACGTATCCAGTATGATTGTGGCATAGCTCTCATCTTCCTCAGTGTAAACAGTGTAGCACAGCCCCCCCCCAAGGATGTGTGCTCTCTCCACTTCTCTTCTCTCTATATACCAATGACTGCATCTCAAACGATCCATCTGTTAAACTACAGAAATTTGCAGATGATACAACAGTGATTGGTCTCATTCGAGACAACGATGAATCCGCATAAGATGGGAGGTTGAACAACTAGCCTCATGGTGCGACCGGAACAATCTGGAACTGAACACACTCAAAACCATAGAAATGGTGGTAGACTTTAGGAGAAACCCACCCATACTTCCACCTCTTACAATACTATACAACACAGTATCAATAGTAGAGACCTTCAAATTTCTAGGTTCTATCATATCGCAAGATATAAAATGGACACCTAACATCAAAAACGTCATCAAAAACGCACAACAAACAA
>QLTV01001233.1:1459444-1475542 GCA_003457575.1 Thermophis baileyi
TGGGGGGGATGAGTGAGTTTGCTCTGGTCTTAATGGTCCATCGACAAAGGTGGGGGCTACTAAGAGTGAGTCTGTTTTCTGCCTAAAAACATGTTTCCAGGGATATTCTCTATAATATTCTGCCTTTTTAATATTTCCTAGGATATTTCATTTTTCTAGGAGAGGGGTAGGTGCTAACTTCCTACAGTATATAATGTGCTCTGTATGTAGGGTGTCTGCAATTCATAGCATTTATTTCTTAATCAAGCTAATAATTAATATTTCATAACTGGAAATAGTTGTTGAAATCCATTGTTTTTATTAATAAACTCTTATTAATTTTGTTAATCAATGTGCTCATTGGACAATAGTGGGTTATAAAAATTGACTTTATATCCAAGGTGCTCCCATATCTACAAAACATATGAAAAGAAAAATCTGTTTTTTGTTAAGTAACTGTTAAGTAACTATAAACAGGCAGGTGCAAAAGTTATCCTCAAGGGAAGACAAAGAATATTTCACAGGTTTTAGATCTATGATGTAAAAGGTACATGAGTCAGAAAATATGCTTGCGGAATGGCTGGGAATGGGGTTGCTCAAGCACTTTATGTAAATACTGATAGTCCTTGACTTACAACCATTTGTTTAGCAACTGTTCAAAGTTATAGTGGTGCTGAAAAAAGTGATTTAAGATTGGTCTTCGCACTTATGACCATTGCAGAATCCCTGCGGTCGTGAGCTCAAAATTCAGGCACTTGGCAACCAGCGTGTATTTATGATGGTTGCAGTGTCCTGGGGTCAAATGATTGCCATTTGCGACCTCTTCAACAAGCTTCCAAGAAGCAAAGTTAGTTTAGGAAACTGGATTCACTTAACAACCATGGCAGTTTGCTTAACAACTGTGACAAAATAAGTCATAAAATTGAGTACAACTTATTTAATGACTGCGTCACTTAGCAACAGAAGTTCTGATCCTAATTGTGATTGTAAGTTGAGGACTACCTGTATAGTTTTAATAGATTGTAGTAACGGGATACGGTTGGTACAACTAAAGAAAGATTTGTAGATCTTTGATACCTGACTCATGGAGGTGGATTAGGTTAGTTTACATCAGATTTAAACCCAAGTGACTTGGAATCAGTTTCTCTCAAGCAATTCCATTTTGCATAAAAATTTTGGAGATGAGGTGAGTGGCTGGGCGAGGTGAGGGGCCGGGCGAGGCGAGGCCCCTTCGATGTGAGTGATGCCGAGTTGGCCACGCCCACCCAGTCACATGCCCACCTAGCCACACCCACCCAGTCAAATGCCCACCTAGCCACGCCCACAGAACCAGTAGTAAAAAAAATTGAATCCCACCACTGGGTGCATCCTGGATAGCGCGAAAGCATGTACTAAATGAACTAGCAATTTCAGGCAGCCAAACTACTCTGTAATTACACTGTAGTGTAGACTTTCTGGAAGTCTATATATGGAATATGAGCTAAATGTGTATGGATCATTCCCTGAAAATAAATTCTATATCAATGTTAATACATCAAATGAAAACAACTTACTAGTCAGAGTACATATTTTGAGATGTTAGTTTTTTTTTTTTATTATAAACCACTAATAATCTAAATGAAAAGCCATTATAGCATCATTTATTAAAGTGCACATACATTAGTGTATCAATGGTTGATTAGTCTAAAATAATGTGGGAAACAATTATTTTGGTCCCCCCAATTACTATAAAGTGATATGACCTTCCTCAAAGACAAAATAGTTTTCCAACTTTATTTTAAATATTATACTGATTAATTTCAATGCAATTTAGAATCAACTCATCTTTTTGTGGAAATATATTTATATCAATTTTATGAAATTCCACTGAATTAAAAATTGCTCTTTAGGTGTACAGTACAAAAAAGACCCAAAATCTATATATACAATTCTCTACTATAAATCCACAGAACTGTGAAGCACAGAACTTTTCTTTTAGCAAGCAACCTTTAATTGCAGGAGGTTCAGAGATTTTTTTTGCTTTGCTTTTCTGTCCTCCTTAGCAGAATTTCTTCCTCCTACTATAGGAAATATACTCCAGCAGATAACTGGCTAGCAGTTCACCTCCATTCTTCTTTCATTACGCAGTAGATTTTGAATCCATTTGGATTATAACAGTTACAATATCACAAAATGGAAGCATACTTGGGGCTGCTGTGTCTGCATGAAACCCCAGTTATCCAAAACAAAAAAAAGCAACCTGATTCAAAAGGGACTATTGAGATGAGGAGGATGTCATGAATCAATTAAATGAGACAAATGTAACAATCTCAGGATCAAATAATCTTTCAGGCTGGCTCCCTGTTTGCATATGAATTGGTAGCAACAGGAGTGGATACAGCTGTTGTATTATTTAGATTCCTAGGTGTGGCCTTTTTATGGCTCAGCAAGGTCCCAAGTTGAAACAGTGCTAGAAGGAAAAAGGTGAATACAATTTTCCAAAGGTCAACAAAGTGAGATGTTAGCACTTCCTAGCCTTTTCCTCAATACATCAGGGAGCTGTGTTTCTATAAATAAAATGAAGAAAATCTATGTATTTTTGGAAAATACATTTTATTTGTAAGCATATTGTGATCTTGGAAATATGCAAATGAAGTCTAAATTTCATTCACAGCTGAACTATTGAGAGAAATCAAACAAACCTTTCATCTCTTATTAGTCTGAATAGAGAATAATATATAAACTGAAATTCATGTTTCATGTGAAAAATCCCCAACAGAGAATATGCAACCAAAGCTTTCTTCTAGGATATATGATGTGACTACCAGATTTTATTGCTGTGAGTAGACTAAATATAATTGGAAGTTAATTTACCATGGAAACCTTAATGATATTTGAAAACACAGTTGAATGCATTTGAGAGATAACAGTGAAAGCCGTCATAGCAAAAAATATCCATCATAATAGCAGTAATAAATCTTAAGCAGTTTGAGACAGTGTCTATTAAAATCAGCAATCTTTTTGCTACTTTGTTTACAAGCCAATTCATGCATTAGTTTTAGGTTCTCCCAGATGGATGAGAAAGAAAGAGAGGGGGGGGAGAGGGAGAGGGAGAGGGAGAGGGAGAGGGAGGGGGAGGGGGAGGGGGAGAGGGAGGGAGAGAGGGAGAGAGAGGCTGCCCTTTTAATATCTTGCTTTTCTTTGCTAAAGTTTTCAAAATCAGAAATGTGAAAAACCATTGTATTCCTCCAAAAAATAGAAACTGAATTAACTGAAACAATTTAAACAGCACAGAAGTAAGCATTTGCAAGAAATGCCATTGTTTCAGTTCTAAACAGCTAAAAACAAATGCACAGACAAAGGATTGTCCAATCTCTTTAAAAACCTCCAGTGTTGGAGCATCCACTATTTCTGGAGGCAAGTCTTTCCACTGGTTAATTGTTTTAACTGTCAGGAAATTTCTCCTTAGTTCTAGGTTGCTTCTCTCCTTGATTAGTTTCCATCCATTGCTTTTTGTCCTGCCTTAAGGTGCTTTGGAGAATAGGTTGACCATCTGTTTTTGTGGCAACCACTTAGATATTGGAACAGTGCTATCATGTTACCCCTAGTTCTTCTTTTCATTAAATTAGACATAACCCATTCCAGCAACCATTCTTTATATCAGGGGTGAAATTCAAATTTTTTCCCTACCGGTTCTGTGGGCGTGGCTTGGTGGACGTAGCAGGGGAAGGATACTGCAAAATCCCCATTCCCTCCCCACTCTGGGGCCAGCCAGAGGTGGTATTTGCCGGTTCTCCGAACTACTCAAAATTTCCGCTACCGGTTCTCCAGAACCTGTCAGAACCTGCTGAATTTCACCCCTGCTTTATATGTTTTAGCCTTCAGTCCTGCACATTACACCAGCCAAAACCAACCAACCTTGTTTTAGCCTCCCCTCCCGCACATTAACCAGCCAAAACCAGCTCACACATTACACCAGCCAAAACCAAATAAATATTTAGCTTAGTCCAGTGTGAGAACCAGAACACTGAAATGAAACTTAGATTTCACTAAGTGGAATTCAGCCAATTATATTAATAGTGTAATGTTTCACTCACTAACCTGGACATCCTAAAAGGAGTATATATTACATAGTTCATGTATAATTCAAACAATATAGATAATATATTAGTATTAACTTCTTAGTAATATTTCTGGTTGTGTCATTATAGAGATGATAAATTATGTCTTGCTAGGTTTTGACATAGCTCCAAGGCCAATACCTTAATCAATAAAGATTTTTTGAATATAGTTTGAAAAAAGATGTTGTATTGTAACTGACACAGTTTTTTAATGGGTAATAGTATTCGGTTTGGACAACAAAGATCTGTGCAGCTCAGTCAAGACAGAATTGAATTAGACTCGAAAGCAAGTTGATACATGTACCGGTATTACTTTGATATATTGAAAATGGAATAAAAAATACTTTGCAGTATCAGTATTAATTTCAATCATACAAGCAGTTCTATTATACTTCACAGATAAGTTTTCTGTGTGCTAAAAAGTAGCTAATGAATTATATAAATTCCCAGATGTGATTATCACTGATTTCTGTGAAACTTACTCAAATATTCACATTCACATAGATTTATGTAATAGCTTTTGTCATTTTTGTTCGTGGGTGCATTTCTATCCCCTAGAAATCACTTCCTGCTGAAGCCAATATGACTTTGGGAGAGGCCCAATTTCCTGCACAAATATGGAGCTTTCTCAATTTATTTTGACTTCTCACCTCAATTAATTACAATTTATCATTTTTATTTTATTATATAAAATACAAAGAAAAAAAGAAAATAGGAAATTAAGGGAGGGAAAGAGAGTGGGGAAAAGTGGGTGTGAGATACAAGGGGAAAGAGAAAAAGAAAGAAAAGGTGGCATTGACTTCCAACTCTTCTTAGCACAGTACAAGATAAACACACTCCAAACTCAACTTTTTGCTTTTACACATTAATATATAACTAGCCAGAGGTGGGTTCCTGCCGGTTCGGACTGGTTCTTTAGAACCGGTAGTGGGAATTTCCCCATGTTTGCCGAACCAGCAGTGATGGCTGGCTGGACACGCCCCTGAACCAGCTATTTCGGCGGCGCCTTGTTTTTCACTTCTGCGCACAGGCAGAAGCTGTTTTTTGCTTCTGTGCATGCACAGAAGCTGGATTTTCAGCACTGTGCATGCGCGGCCATGTGGCACAGCCGCGTGGCGCACAATGCGCGTGTGCCCACGTGGCACGGGAGGAAGCGAACCGGCAGTGAGGTAACTTAGAACCCACAGCACTGTGCATGTGTGCACGCACCTGTGCAGTGAGGCCGCATGGCGCACAACACACATGCACCCACGTGGCGTGGGAGGAAGCGAACCGGCAGCGAGGTAAGTTAGAACCCACCCCTGTAACTAGCCATTCCTATAACACCAAATCTTTCTAATCAACAAAACCAAGGTCAAAGTTTCATTTTTTTTCTTCATAAGCACAAATTCCAGAAGTGATATCCAAATAAGAACATATTTTCCTCTTTGAATAAAGTAGTCAATTTAACCATTCCTGCTTTATCTTCCTTGCTATGGAAGTAATGTGTATTTCTATTTGCACCTAGTAATCTTTGTGACTGTCACCATTTTTATTTACAAAATTTATTGTATTCTTTCAAATTCTTTGACCTTACTGAAAAAAGGGGAGGGGGGGGAACATTTTTTCACCCTTTTTTTCCTTCAAAGTACTAAACTTAAAAAAAACACAATTTTTTAAAATCAAAACTTTCTAATACATTTTTTTCTTTGACTTCTTAACATACAAGCTTTAAACTTCAGTATTGCATTTAGATCCCTCCCTCCAAACTACCCTTATAGAATATTTTTTTCTTTTATAAACATTCTTTTTAACAGAGTTTTTCTTTAAACTGATACATAATTTTCTTTAACTTTCTCTTAATACAGGTACTCTCAAATACATTTTCAATAGCTTTTGCCTATGTAAAGAATTACTTAAGCATTTTATATATATATGTAAAAAAAATTAAATTTTCAAATTTTGGGTTAAACCTTTCTTTCAACTGCACATATCAATCAGAGAAAAATGCATCCTGATTCCTGTTAACTCATTAAGTTTAAGTAACTCCTTCCAGCTTATCTTCATGGAGTAAAATCTTTTTCTTCTCTGGAAGTTTTATCAAAGACTTATAGCAGAGGTGGGATTTAGCCGGTTCACACCAGTTCAGGTGAACCGGTTGTTAACTTTTTGCCCAGTTCGGGCAAAACCCACATTTTGTAATTACTGTAACCCCCATGCCCCATTTTGGCTGGCAGAGTGCTGCAGGAGGCTAAGTGCTGTCACGCCCACCCAGCCATGCCCACCCAGCCGGTCATTAGGGCAGAGAACAGGTTGTTAAATTATTTGAATCCCACCACTGCTTATAGGTCTTTCTTTTTATCATGAGATCCTCAGCCTTGTTATTGTTCTTAAAGAAAAAGTCCCAAATTTGTCTTTTTTCTCAACACTCTTCTTTCAGTTGTGTTGAGAGGTTTACATTTGAACCATAGTAGTGAAAGTTAATATCTGGTTCTTCCAAAACTGTGATAAACTCTTCTGCATACTTGTGAAGTTGCCTCGGCAGTTTGGTAACATTCTCCATATGTTTGCATCTCAGAAGTAATTTGAGAGGTTTTTTTATCATCAGAAAATAGCTGGTCAACAAATTGGCGTATTTTATTTAGAGACCTTTAAAATATATCTCTAATACTATGCTCCACCATCTTCGCTTCCTCTTTTCAGAATCAGAAGATTTTAGCCACCCACAGCTAAGAAGATCTAGCTACCAGTTACTGCAATAGTAAACTAAAATCACAGCTTTCAATCTTTATCTTTGTCCGTTAGGTTATTTTTTTCTCAGCACACTTTCTTATTTGGCTTGCCTTAGCAGCCTTCTTCCTTGTTCTTTGAGACAAAAAGAGATCACTAAAATGGTGTGATTCTTCAAAAAGGTATAGCAGGTTGTTGCTAGAAAGAGCCTCTTTTAAGTTGACTTAAGAAAGAATAATAGTCATTGAAGGTGATTAAGAAGAGAAAGGTATAACGTACTGTCCATTTGAAAGGTGAATTTCAAAACGATGGCTTCTTCAACCCCAAACAGATTGTAGCCCATCCCCTCCCAGCTTTTGGCATGCAGATAGCTTCAGAGTTCAACTCCAGAAGCCGTTTTCCAGCTTACAGTTGTATTGAAGGGTTCTGAGGGGAAGTTCTTTGACCCACCCTGGCTGGGTGGGTCATAAAAGCTGATGGGATGCCAATCCCTTCAGTTAAAAGGCAGAAGAGCAACACCCCAGGGAAAAATCCTTCAGCGATTTCTCCCCGGGCGTGTGTTCAGTTAGCCATGTTCCCAGGAAGTGACTTCTCCCCTCAATTAATGATCTAGTTGCAGATCAGAAGTCCATCTATAGTCCGTACACACTTTGACAAAATTGTTGCCAAATGGCAAGATTTAATGTTACACAGGGGGAAATAATTAAGCACATTAAAATACATTAAAATCATTAAAAATCAAATTTAATCAAATTCTGTTTGGGGTGGATCCTAGTGGTTTGCCGGTAAGGCCTTTCAATTGCAAGTCAGAAATTAAGTGTAATTTCATCAGAAAAAAATTGTAAACATAACTATATTGTATAAGTTAAACAATCCTATGTTGGAATTTTCTTAATTTAGATACAAAGCAGATATAGGAGTGACATAAGCAAAAAAACAGTATGACAGGATGAATATTTAGTTTTTAAATTTGATAGAGTTGTTCGGCTCATGATTTTTAATGCCTAACTATTTATATATATGTTAAGGATCTCTGGATTGAACATCCTTTATATATTGTATCAGAAAAAAATGGATATTGTCCCAGAATCCATCTAGCTGTTTACCCAAACAAAGCATACAATAATAACAATTCAGACAAGAGGAATTACAAATATACTGGAAAAAGGAACCATAATTAATTAAAATTACAAAAACAGTTCAGATTTGATTAGATTTATTTATCCTTCTCCTTAATTACCCTTAACTATCCCTAGGATTTAAAACAATCTTTAAATTATCTTTAAAAAGGTAATGAATCCTAGTGACTATTTGTATTTGCAAAAAAATTCCTGAGGAAAACATTTAACATTACTATAGGACAGCGGTTCTCAACCTGTGGGTCGCGACCCCTTTGGGGGTCGAACGACCATTTCACAGGGGTCGCTGCGCGCGTTAGCCCACCATCCTGGTGCCACTGTCACTGCAGGGTGAAATGCTCCTGGTTCGGCCGTGCCTGCGGATCGCCGGATAGCCGGTAGCGACAGAAGCGGGAGACTTCGCCCACCCGCCCGGATGCCGCCATTTGGGTTCTTTTACCCTCTGCGCATGCACAGAACGCTTTGCGCATGCGCAGAGGGTAAAAGAACCCAAATGGCGGATCCCGCGCGGGGAGGGGGCGGGGAGGGGTCGCAGCGGCGGGGGGGTCATGGGGGGTCGCGGCATTAGAAAGGTTGAGAACCACTGCTATAGGAGAACCCACCAGATGTAGCATCTTAGTTACAGTGATAGTCCAGCAATATAACAAAAATACCTTAGCTTTTTTGTTTCCTGTTTCCTCTTCTGGACTTCTCTTCCCATCTGCTTTTTAAATGCATATCCTGGTTGGTGTCCTTAGAGTCCTTATTGGTTTGAAAGTAAACTGGCAAGTATGTCAATGAACACTCTATCATCAAAACCAAAGTTGTCTAAAGGTTAAATCATGGTAACTGGACCAAACTTTGTTAATCTGAGATGTTTCATTGCTTATCCAAGCAACTTCATCAGTCAGAGCAAAATTAGTTAGGCAGAAAGTCATTGGAATGAACCAACTCTTACCACATCAACTTCATACCAGATTATGTCTCAGATTAACAAAGTTTGGTCCAGTTGCCATGATTCAACCTTTAGACACAAACTGGCAGGTAAGACAAACAAGAGAAAATATCACCTCAATATTAGAAACTGCTGTAGAAAATTTACTATCATTACATTATTAGAGCTGGAATATTTCATTTTACACATCATTACACATTACACAAGTTTAAAATAATTATTGGAAAAACTTGTGCTAGTTGGCTTTGACCCTATTGACGCTCTGGCTCTTCCCACAGCAAGTGAAGGACATCATCAACATAATAGCAACTGGATTTTAATTTGTACTCAAAATAAATTCTCAGAATGGAGATAAGAGGTCAGGAAATCTACTCAGCTTACTATTATTATTTTGTTTGTGGAATCAGGCTGGTATTTTAAAAAGGAAGCATTTTATTTTGTGAATTGCTAGGGGCTTTGGCTGTAATTTCTCAAGTGATACTGCTTGTATTTAATAACCCTGTGTGTGAGAGAGAGAGAGATGGGGGGTAGCGGGAGAGAGAGACAAAATACATGTTCAATGAAAGTAGAGGAAAGGGAAACAATGCAACTCTAAAAGATCTCCTTTAGATTAAAAAAAAAACAAGGCTTAAAAGCATCTGATGTTCAGAAACTCCTTTATCATCTAACTCATATTTGTACTTTATGAGACTTGGCATCTATCAAATATAACATCATATGCACTATCTCATAAGCTTAAAAGCAAAGAAATAAAAGCATTTTCCTTCTGCCAAATCTCTTGATATTCAAGGCTTTCTGGGAAAAAAATACAAAAACATACCTGATCTTTTTAAAATGAATATTCCTTATGGTCTTCCTAATTTTGCACCAAAAGTACCTGCTCTTAATGTGTAGAGCAGAGTAATTTTGACATAGGAAAACAACCATTTTGCTGCTTATACAAATTTAGTATGGTCAGGATTATTTTGTTACTTTAGTCTTATTCTTATAGATTATAGAGTTGGCTTGAAAATATACATCTCTAAGTAGGTTTGGAACTGGAGCCCATTGTCCATTAATATGGAGGTCACTGAGTTAGATGCACAGTCAATATATCATTAGAGTTAAGATGATGTAGAACTCTAATTTTCACCAGATCTCATCTTTATGGCCAATAATAAAGAATGATGGGAGTTGCAATTCAGCAAATCAAGAAGCCACAGATTGCCCAAACTCCGAGATGGACCAGAATAAATTCTATGTTGTACAATTTGCTACACTTGTACAGTAGAGTCCTTTCTATGCCTCAAGTTCAACAGATTTACTATCTCCTGAAATTCAAATTTTTTTGAACAGCAACATTAATTCAGTCAGCAAATTTCCACAGGCTAGACTGGATTATGGACCTCATTCTGGATTATGGTTTGATCTATAAATGTAAAATATTCCAAATTATACAACGTATTGTAGAGTCTGGAGATAATTTGCTATGGGATCTGTTAAAATATTTTGAAGCAGATTACAGTGTTGAGCCTATCTGTCTCTGGACTTATCATAGTACTATTAAAATTTTTGATATGTGCGGATAGAAAAAGAACTGCTACAGGTAATTTTTATAGTTTGTGTTTAATTTCTTTCTTGAGAAGATAACATATATGATACACAGTCTATCATCTACTTAAAATTAAGACACATTTAGTTTTATTTCCATATAGGAGTGAGTTAATAAGTATAATTTCATTCTATTTTTCTATGCTGTTCAGTCCTGAATTAGTTGCACTCTATTTCTCCATTAATTTATAAATATAGAAAATATACACAATTCCTATTTAAATTCATTCTGAAATATCCTGTTTATCAATATTATATATTTTAAGAAGTTTTGATACCATGTTGACAATTATGATAGCTTAAGTACTTCATGCAGCTCTCTCCTCTCCTCTCCTCTCCTCTCCTCTCCTCTCCTCTCCTCTCCTCTCCTCTCCTCTCCTCTCCTCTCCTCTTTCTCATTTTCAGGTAAGTCAGCACTGAATTGCAGCTTCAAGTTGAAAGACATCAAATCAAGACGTTTCCAAAAAGCCAGTATATGTATATTATTAACTAGTTTGATTGTGAATGAGCCTTGTTGATTTCAGTTGACACACATATTAAGAATTCCTTGAAAAACTTTTAAAAAAACTTGATTTTTGAAAAAAAAAATCTTATTCATACCATAGTCTGTAACATTTCTATCTACAATATATCAAATGCAGATAAAGGATGGCAAGATTTTCTGGTAACAGAATGCTGGTTACTGAATGATTTGCTGAATGTAAACTTGCCTGTTTTTTCAGCACTAGAATTACTTCAAATGCTACAAATGATTAGAATAGGAAAATATTACTGAGATTTGAACAAACTGAGGTCATAAAAGCTTTGTTTTCTGGGAAGTGCCCTAAGACAAATAGCTATTATTGTATCACATTAAGCTAAGAGATACCTAAAATGGCCTTAGTACTTTAAACTGGTCACCACATCCTCTAATCCTAAGAAATTTGGAACAGAATATCAGAGACAATGCCTTCTTCCATATTAATTCATAAAAATTCATACAGATTGGCTTGACCATTGCAGAGCTTATCATAGATCTTCCTACTTTTCCCTGTCCTATAGACATTTGTACTTTCTGTAGCCTCTTCCACTTAAATATAAATCATAAGCACAAATCAACTGTATTTTTATTCTCCATGAACAATCCTATTCTTATATTTTAGATCATAAAAATGATTTTTTCAGTGGTGAAAAAAAAGAATACCTGTCAGATTCCTGCCAGAACGCTGGCATTATGAAGGGGAGGTGGGATGCTTCTTGGGGCTTTGAATGCTTTCACTTTTTCTGTAACTGCATGGGAATTAGGGAAGGGAACTGGGCTGTCAGAATGGATTCCCTCCCAGCTAGTTCCAGCCTGTTACCCAAGGCCGCAGTGCCCAAGGATGACCTGTATTATCATCCCCGCCACGGAGTTCTCAGAATACCTTTGCAGTATCATATTGTCTACTGGTGGACATGGAGCACTGGGTGGGGGTTGAACAGGAGAAATTAGCTTAACACTTTGTGCTGGAATCTTTAGACTCTGCCTGACTTCTCTGCAATCACTTCTCTCAGTAAAAGTTCCTTTTGAAATACCATTTGTTTCAAGAGTCGTGCTTTCCTGAGAAGATAGCTGAGGTGGATCCTTACATTAGGTGGAATCTGCAAAGTGATCAACCTGGAAAGCATCTGCCCTACTGTGGGGACCATGCAAACAATGTCTGCTCAAGGTAGGAGGAAGCTGAATGCTAGGGTGAAGCTCCTACTAAGGGTCACTCAGGAGAGAACTGTGCTGGCTGGCTGGAGGAAGCTGTGAGCCTGAGGGACTCATCTAAGCCTAGGTGGTCCATAGGCATTGGAAAGAAGGATGGCTGAGAAGGGAGGACAAAGGAAGTCAAACTTACCTGAGGCAGTCACCAGCAGGGATAGAAATAGGAGCTGGAGGAGGAGGAGGAGGAGGAAGGGGACGAGCCTGACCATGCTGACTCCTCATGAAGCAAGCCATGTGATATATGATGGATGCCTTCCAGAATTTGAATGCACAAAGGCTTTGGCTCGGTTGTCAGAAGATGACGGACGAAGGGGCTGACCAGAGGATGGGAAAGTCTCATCCCTGAACATCACGGTGGCAGAAGCTGCAACCCCGGCAGAGGTGGCAGTGGCAGTGGGAACCCTCCAAGGGGCACAGGGGGAGCAAATGTCCTGAGACCGGGGGGTGGTGCAGCTCAGAGGTGGGTTCCTCCCAGTTTGGAACGGTTCACCTGAACCGGTAGTGACCCGCTGGTGCTGTCACGATGATGTCATGGATCCGGTTCGGTCGGTGCCGGTCCGTGGATGCCGCCATCTTTTTTTTTAATTTTTTTTATTTTATTTTTTTTTATTTTTTGGGGGGGGGGGTTTTTTTTCGGGGTCCCATGCGGCGCGGGAGGAAGCGAACCGGCAGCGAGGTAAGTTAGAACTTTTTCCGTCCCCTTTTCTTTTTGTATCCCCTCCTTCTTTCCCTTACTCCCCTCTACCTTCTTCTCCTCCTAACCTACTTCCCTTCTCTCTCCCCTCCTCTTCTCTACTTCCCCTCCTACTCTCTCTCCTCCTCTACACCCCTCTTCTTCCCTCTCCTTCTTGCTAACCTCCCTCTCACTCCCCTCCTTCTTTCTTCTGTGCTACACTTCCTCCGATTGGGATGGATTTCCAGCAACCCTGAATTCCTTTATATAGTCTTATTATATTCACTATTTTATCCCTTTAGCGAATCCCCCTTTAGGGGATTTTTTTCCGGGTTTTTTTTTTCTTCTGTGCATGCACAGAAGCCGAGTTTCTGGCACTGCGCATGTGTCACCATCTTGTTTTTGGCTTTTTGGGGGGAGGAATTTTTAAATATTTTTTTGCACTGTGCATGCGCGTGCGCACGGTGTGCCCACGCGGCGTGGGAGGAAGCGAACCGGCAGCGAGGTAAGTTAGAACCCACCCCTGGTGCAGCTCTCCAAAGATGGAAGCTCCCCCTTGGCATGAAATTTGATGGAGACAACTGGGAATTTTCTTGGCCTACGTTCTCACCTATATGCAAGAGTATGGCCACAAAATCCCTACTGAAGGAGCCAAAGTTAGAGTTGTCATGCTGGGACTAGAAGAGGCTGCAGCCAGGTGGATGGTGACCCTCCACAACGCAAATGCCCCTGAGCTGAGAAATTTCAACCAATTTATGTCAGCTCTAAAATGATGATTCAAAGACCCCCTAGCTGATCGCAAAGCCTGAGACCACATAAAAACCATGCGGCAGAGGCCCTGACTGGTAGCAGAGTACACCAAGGAGTTTTGACACTTAGCCTGCCACTTCGCCTGGCCAGAAGACATCCTGGTGAGCTGTTTCAAAGATGGGCAAGTGATGACTTGCACATGGTGTGCTGACCAAAGAAGTAGAGCTTGACCAAACCCGAAACAAGTACCACACTGGCAAAGCATGGAAGAGGTCGTCTCCGGAGAAGAAGGGAGAGACCACTAAAGCTCAAGTTCAGCCAATGCACTCCACTGCCTGCTTCAAATGTGGGAAAGAGGGTGTTCTGCCCCAGCGACAAACCACCAATAATACGCACACACAAACTGCAAAACACTGTTCTTTTACTAATAAATATCTCCTAATAACTTCTTAGGAGCAACATAATAGTTTGAAAACAAAATAAAGGCAAAATAATCTTTTTCAAACCTCCGCTGGTAAATGTCTAATTTTAACAGCTGGCCAGAGTCCAAGAGATAATATGAGCAGGTCTGACTGTATTTGGCAATACTCCCAGAGCTAGGAATGCAGAAAACAAGACCCGTACTGGAACAAGTAAACGAGCAGACTGGAGTCACAAAGAGCAAGAGTGATATCAAACTCTTGTTGTTTCCTGCAACAACGTTCTGCGTGGTCAGGGCTTAAATAATCTAAGGGTGCGGCCACTTAGCCTGCTGCTCTACTCTCGAGGAGACCTCCTCCTGAGTAGCCACTCTTGTCTTCTAGCTAGCCTGCAGCTCTACTCTCGAGGAGACCTCCTCCTGAGTAGCCACTCTTGTCTTCTAGCAGCCCTGCGTGCCCGAGCATTGAGAAGAAGAGGCTCCTCCTCTTCTTCTTCGGCCCTGATAGGCTCCTCAGGAGGTACAGAAGGCCCTGCTTGACTCTCAGCCTCCTCGCTCTCTGATTTGGGAGCCAGGTGCACAGGCCGATGGTATCGTGCCACAACTGCCTCATCGTCCTTGGGATCCATGATCACCGGCACAGGACCACAACAGAGGGCCACCAACCAGCAGCGTGCCAAGCTAACTGCCCAGCCAAGAAAGGGGAGCAGACACCAGGAGGAAAACCCATGAGACAGCAACCCCGCATGAAGGAGACTGCCCTAAAGAGTTCAGAGGTTGTGGAGTTAACCTCCTCACCTAAATGAGAGGAGGGAACTCTGACACCAGAGGGAGACCAGGTGTTAACCAATACCAACTCCGACGTGACCCCTTGGTAAATGGCCCAATTGTACCCGTGACATGCCCATAGAGTTACACCTCCTGGGGGACTGGACAGAAGGCGTCCCTAAAACCCCTTCTGGATTCAGGATACACCAGAGCCCAGCCCTGGTAGAAAAGTTGGAAATACGCTAAAGGTAAATATGCTAAAGATACCAATCACATTTTGCCAGCTGAATGGCTCAGTCACAGGGGGGATTCCCACCACTTTCACCACCAAACCCCTAGGAATCCAGATGGGGGGCCCATTTAGAGACTTTAAGCTTCATAGTAGCCCTGAGGATAGAAAGGCCCCTTGTCCTAGGGTTGGCCTGGTTGAAAAAATGGAACCCACATGTGGACTGGAGAAGGGGGCTATTGAAAATCCCACCAGGGGACAAGCCCCCATGTAGCAGACAGCAGTTGGCCAGGTGGGCCTTACACAAGGAAATGGGAGCAGCAGCACAAGGGAAACTCCTTCCGGTCATCTCCTGAGAATACTGAGACCTGAGGGATGTGTTTAGTGAAAAGGGGTCAGATGAGCTACCCACCACAACTGACCCATGGACTGTGCTATTGAGATCGTCCAAGCTACCAAAACTGAAACTCTATTTGATGACTACCAGGGACTTAGATGACCTACGTGCCTTCATTGACAAGAACTTAGCCAAGGGCTTCATCCAACCGGCACAACCCCAAGTGGCCACCCCGGTCCTGTTTAGAGAGAAAAAGGACAGCTCTCTTCATCTCTGCATAGACTATCATGGGCTCAATGCTCTGTGTGTGGAAAATGTGTATCCCCTTCCCCTAATGAAGGACATGGCTCATTTGGCAAAGGAGAGGATTTTCTCAAAATTGGACTTGCGAGAGGCATACTACCACATCAGAATTAGAGATGGAGATGAATGGAAAACTGCTTTTAACTGTCTACTTAGCTGTTTCCAGTTTAAAGTGCTCCCCTTTGGGCTGCAAGGGGCACCTGCAATATTTATGCAGCTGATTAACGAAATGATGAACACCTGTGTTCATCATTTCGGGGTGCTGGTGTATTTAGATGATATTTTGATCTACACCAGTGGTTCTCAACCTTTCTAATGCCGCGACCCCCATGACCCCCCCACTGCGACCCCCCTGCCACCGCAACCCCCTCCCCACCCCCTCCCTGTGCGGGATGAGGTGACAAAGGGGGCGTGGCACCAGGGGTGAAATGCTCCCGGTT
>QLTV01001233.1:1486377-1519368 GCA_003457575.1 Thermophis baileyi
TCTTCAGTTATGGATTTATCATGCAGATCAGAAATAATATATGTTTCTAAAGATGATTATCTTTTAAAAAATGCAATTACTTTGGTGTAATTTAAAAAAAAGAAATAAATCAGACCTACCATTTCACTAAAACAGCATCTGTAAGAGACCACTCTAATTGATATTGGGTAAAAGTCAGCACTAGCTGAAGAGCTGCTGAAGCCATTTAATTGCAGTGGAATAGTACTGGGTGAGCTCCTAAATTCACCAGTAATTGCTTTAATTGATACCTCCAAAAAAAATGTCTGTAGCACCCCACTCACATAATTTGATATCTCTCAGGGTCAACTAAGGCAGCCAGCCATAAGACAAGGAAATAGCATCCGTGTCTTCCATTTGTGCTGTTATATTCTTCCTGAAAATGGTCTTATGATCAGAAGGTGCCAGAAAGTCTGCTATAGATTGTCTCATTGTACCAAATAATTCTACAGGGGATTAATTAAAATAGCCAGTGTGGTGCAGTGGCTCCAATATTGGGCTAAGGCCAAGAAGACCCAGTCTATGCTTGGCCATGGAAGGTTACATATTGCATTAGTCATTCTCACTCAATTATTTATCTCATTGGTTTGTTCTTGTAATAAAAATGGAGGACAGAATGCTATGTTTTCTGTGTTGAGCTTCTGGGGAAAAAATGAGATATAAGTCAAAGCAAACCATGATAGATGGTTGAATAATAATTAGTAAAGCATTATGTCACTTCTTAAAGTTTAGTTTATTTAACATTCTTTTTATTATACTTTTCTATTTTAAATGCACTCAAAGCTGCCATCAAGATAATAAAAAAGAAATAAAAATGTAGCTTATGATTAGAGCCGAGGTGGCGCAGTGGTTAGAGTGCAGCACTGCAGGCTACTTCAGCTGACTGCTAGCTGCAGTTCGGTGGTTCAAATCTCACCGGCTCAAGGTTGACTCAGCCTTCCATCCTTCCGAGGTGGGTAAAATGAGGACCCAGATTGTTGGGGGCAATATGCTGACTCTGTAAACCGCTTAGAGAGGGCTGTAAAGTACTATGAAGCGGTATATAAGTCTAAGTGCTATTGCTATTGCTATTAAAAACTACAAAGTTTACATTGAGAATAATACAATACAGCCAATTTTAAGTCAACTCAATGCAGCCATCATAAGTGAAGAAAATCTTTATCTTATGCCACTTGAAAAGATTGCTTTCATGAGAATACAAGAGGTATAGTCACTTGGATGGAACCTGCCCATCTGTTCTTCCAGGCTGTACAAATAAATACTAAATGCTAAAAGACAAGGAATTTATACAAAGTATGGAAAAAGAAATGGACTTTTTTTTCAAAGAGAATAGAAAAGAAGAAACCTGATTAAAAATGTATGGGGCACTGCTAAGGCATATATTCGGGGACTAGCTATAACATATACAGGGGGAAAAACCAGGAAAAAGAAACAAAACCAAAAGATGTTAGCAGAAGAAAAGAAGAGACTGGAAGTAGAATTACAGAAAGAACCAAACAAGAAGATTTTAAAAAATCAAATGGAACTAATAAAACATAAAATGAATCTACTAGATAAAGAAGAATTGCCACAAAAAATAAAAAATGTTAAACAGATTTTTTTTGAAAATGCGAATAAACGAGGAAGATGGTTGGCATATAAACTGAAAACAGAGAAAGAGAAGAAATTGACACATAGGCTGGTAGATGAGAAAGGAACTTTATACTACCAAAATGAGGATAAAAATAATAATAATTCAAGACTATTATGAAAAGCTGTATGAGCAAGAGAAAGTTTCAGAAGAGAAAATTAAAGAATATTTGGAAAAAAGCGGAACTACCTAAAGTACCAGAAACAGTGAAAGGTATGTTAAATGAACAAATATCAATGATGGAATTGTCAGAAATGATTAAGAGACAAAAGAACAATAAAACACCAGGACCAGATGGGCTACCGGCAGAATTTTATAAATGTTTACAAGATACTTTAGGCTCATCAATGTTGGAAGTCTATAATGAAGTATTGATTGATGCGAAGGTACCAAATTCGTGGGTGGAAGCAAATATTACTCTGATTCCGAAAGAAGACTCAGATTTAATGCAGATAAAAAACTATAGGCCCGTATCTTTACTGAATGCTGACTATAAAATATACGCTTCAATAATGGCAGAGAGATTAAAAAGGTCTCTAAATAAATTTATACATCCAGACCAAAATGGTTTCTTGCCTAAGAGACAGATTAAAAACAATATGAGAATGATTTTAAATACGTTGGAATATTATGAAGCACATCCTGGAAAACAAATGGCGTTGATCTTCTTAGATGCACAGAAAGCATTTGACAACGTGAATTGGCAATTTATGCTATCACAACTAAAATTTATGGACTTTGGTGAGAGATTTATTAACATGATAAAGGCAATATACAACAAACAAATGGCAAAGGTGATGGTAAATGGAGATACAACAGAGAATTTTAATATAAAAAAGGGCACAAGACAAGGATGTCCACTATCTCCTTTACTATTTATATTGACATTGGAAGTGTTAAATAGAAATATTAGACAAGATATAGAAATTAAAGATATGGAAATAAAAAAGGAACAATATAAACTACAATATAAACTGCAGATGATTTGGTCTTTATCTTGGAAGACCCACAAGAAAATGGACTTAAACTGATTAGGAAAATAGAAGAATATTGTGAAGTTGCAGGATTGAAAATAAATAAAGAAAAAAACAAAATAATAGTTAAAAATGTCACAGACATACAGAAAAAAGAACTAATGAGGAAAATAGGTATACAGATAGTCAAGAAAGTTAAATATTTAGGAATTCAATTAACGGCAAGGTGTGTAACAATTAAAGAAGATAATTATTATAAACTGGCACAACAAATTAAAATGGATTTGGAGAAATGGAAAAATCTACAATTATCATTGATGGGAAGAATAGCTACTATAAAAATGAATATCTTGCCAAGATTACTATATTTATTTCAAACAATACCAATAAAACTGGAAAAAAATATTTTGAAGAATTAAATAAAACAATATTAAAATATATTTGGCAAGGGAAAAAAGCAAGGATAAGGACGACTTGGCCGAACTTTTCTGTGAAGGGGTTCCCTCACAGCACCAGAGGGACTCGCCCACACGCTGTCTCCTCGCAGAAGGTCCTGGCGCCATGAGGTGTGTGCATGTTTGCTCTGTGTATGTTTGAGGCCGAGAAGGAGGAGACAACTTGGCCAAACGTTTCCTGCCTCCCTTCGCAGTGAAGCTGCTCGGAAGGCAGCCACCGCAGCCTGTACCTTTAAAGTACTTCGATGCTACCCGCCGTCTGGCCCTGTGCAAAGGCAGCCAAGCAGGGCCACCGTCACCAAAGGAAAAAGGCTTGACTCTCCCGGTCCCGGTCACTCCGTAAGCTGAAGCCAGGGGGAGGGGGATCATAAAGGGACAGGCTGCAGTGGCTGCCTTCCAAGCAGCTTCGCTGCCCCTTCGCAGAAAGGTTTGGCCAAGTCGTCTCCTCCTTCTCGGCCTCAAACATACACACAGAGCAAACACGCACACATCTCACAGCACCGGGACCTTCTGCGAAGAGATGGCCATGAGATGTGTGCGTGTTTGCTCTGTGACAGGGGCTGGTTGTAGCACAAACATTCATTCTCAGCTTTGAGATTCCTAGCTGCAATGGGCAGCAAAGCTAGGTTCGTCCCCCTGATCCAGCAGCTGAAAAAGGGGGTGGAGAGAAACAGTCCCATTGCCAAGATACGTGCAGGTCGGAGGGGGGGGGAGAAATTCAAACTTCAGCCTCCTGGTGCAGGGTGGGGCTTTGGGCAAAGGCTGGAAGGAAGGGCCTCTGGCTCGCTCGCGCAGGGGAAATTAGTCGAGGGATGAAATGGATGGGGGCCTATAATGGGCCTATAAGGCCTGCTAACGACTGGCTGTGCGATGGTGGTGGGAATCCCCATTCCCGAGAGCATCTGGGGTCTGCCTGTCCTGACGCCCTCCATTCGTAGGCTGGAGTCTGTTCCGATCTACTTTCCATCCACTGGCTCGACAGCATCTCTCCGGCCATTGCCTCCTGGGGTAGCACGGCTCTCGTAGCCTCACTCCATAGAGTAAGATCTGGCTGAGCATTTTGCCCAGGCACCAGCTCTTTGGGCTGGGCACCCAGCTGATACTCCGCTTCCACGGCCATCTCCGCTTCCACCACGCTTGGGAAGGGGAGTAGATGGTCTCGACATAAATTGCCGAGCCAGCCCCTGTGGCTCCCTCCATGGCTGCCTTGTCTTCCTCCATCTTCCCTGAGTCTTTAGGTTAGCAATAGCAATAGCAATAGCACTTAGACTTATATACCGCTTTATAGTGCTTTACAGCCCTCTCTAAGCGGTTTACAGAGTTAGCATATTGCCCCCAACAATCTGGGTCCTCATTTTACCCACCTCGGAAGGATGGAAGGCTGAGTCAACCTTGAGCCAGTGAGATTTGAACCGCTGAACTGCAGCTAGCAGTCAGCTGAAGTAGCCTGCAGTGCTGCACTCTAACCACTGCGCCACCTCGGCGCAGGTTGCCTGGTATCGGGTTGGCGTTCAGGCTCAGGACCCCGGACAGCACCCCAAGATTCGGGGAGCTGGTTAGAGTTTTAAAGGTGATTCGAGTTAATGTCAGGGTTCCAAGTAACACCCCCAATGAAAGAAGACTCCGAGGCTAGGCATTCCTCAAAGTTCCACTTTATTAGAGATGTCATATTGGCACATCTGGGAAAACTCGAATCTGAAAGCTTCCAGATTTTCCCCACCCAAAAGAAAGTCCAAGTCCCTTCCCCTGCACCCACATGTCCATCACATGGTCCAATCAATGCACCATCCCAACTGGAGATGCCTCCCAACCACACCCCTCCAGGTGCAGGGCAGAGCAACCTTGACTCTTGGAGAAAGGAATGTTATTATGGCTATATATTTCCCCAGCTCCCTACAATCCCCCCTCCCATTTCCCACAGCACTAAATGTGGCAGGCCTGAAAATCCAATGCCCAAGACAGCTTCCAGGCCTGACACACTAGATCAGAGGTCCCCAACCTTTCCGGCTTTACAGACCAGTTGGGTGGGGAGAGGGGATGGTTCTATGTGAGTGGTGGGCAAGTGCCTGCATGCACACTCCATTTCGATGAGTGACGGGCACACGTGAGCATGTTTGCCCACTACTCTCACAAGTGGAGATGCATGCACACTTGAGCTCATCCGCCACTTCTGTGTCCTGATTCCGAATGGCTTAAGGCTTGGTAGTGGGCCATGGCCCAGGGGTTGGGGAGCCCTGCACTAGATGGTACGGTAGGAAAAGGTTTCTAAATCAAGGGAATTAATAGTTTTATTATATTTTATATTGGTCAGACACCATATCACTTTAAGAAAGTGAAAGGTGCCAAGAAGAGATACAAGAATGATCAGAGACTGGAAACTAACTCTTATAGAAGATGAGGGAACTGAGTATATTTAGTCATGAGAAAAGATAATGGGAGGGCAGTGGGAGGACATAATAACATTACTTAAAAGGCTAAATGGATATTATAGTAAGGAGGTCCAAATTTATATTGCTTCAAAATATAAGGCAAGGAATAATTATATGAAGATACAGGAAGGAAGTGTCTGGATGAATGTTAGGAAGAACTTCACAGTGAAATCAATTTAATAATATATTTCTTAGTCTGTTGGATGCAGGCAACAGTATGTTGCCTTGCAAGATAATGCTAGATAAAAGATCCTAGTTTGTGTAGAATTGTGTAAGCATACTGAGAATAAAATTGGTCTTTGGTTGCTGTTGTGGCAAACTTTCTAAAATGTGCTAACCTGACCATAAGGGTAGTAGAGAATGCAGCATGTCGCACTAGTTACAAATAAGGCTTGATAGAAATCTATTCTACTTTTTTTTCAATTATTAAATAGCATTGCATGAAAGATCTGATCAATCAAAGCCATGATGAGAAACAGAAGTCAGTATAAACTTTTTTGTCCTCATGTTCTCTGTCTAGCAGGCATAGCCTTAAAATTAAATATTGCCTGGCTTTTGGAGTATTTTTGTTTTGTATTGTTTCACAACTATAGTCATTCAAACTTTTGTGAATTATAACTTTGCAGATTGTCTGTTTTTTTCTTTCCCTGTCTGTTGACAGACTCAACAACTTAGATTTTTGTTATTTATTTCCTGATTTCAGCAATTGGTTTCAATCCAGCTCCTTTAAATCTGTGATCACTATATTATGTAAATCACATGAGTCATTTCTAGGATGAAATCTGGAAAAGTGCAGCATCGTCAGTGCTATATTATAGCTAGCACATATTTTTGAGCTAAAGACTTGTATGAAAAATATTGTGATTGAAAAACCAGTCTGGCTACTGCTGGAAAAAGTAATTTGATATACATGTAGGCCTAAGTACATTAGTTTGCAGTTTTTCAGTGTAATTTGTGTTGTGGATGCCAAGAAAGTTAAACAGGTATCGTGTTCTCCTTCTCTCGCCCCAGCCTATTTATTCTCCTTTTCAATTGTCTGCATCTTCCTTTGCCTGTTCAGGTATCTGGTAACAGTAATTAGTCCAGCATTTTGTGCAGTGCACACTGCTTCCACAGTAGCCGATGAGAAACAAAAAATATAGCATATATGCATTATGTAATAAAAATAATTTAAATTTTGTTTAAAAGAAAAAAGAATGGTGATATGTAAAAAAAAAGTTGTAAAATCAGTCTGCGTGGCTTTTTAAACAATACTACAGGTAATCCTTGATTTACAACCACAATTGAGCCCAAAATTTCTGTTTCTAAACTAGACAGTTGTTGTGAGTTTTGCCCCATTTTACAACATTTCTTGCCATACTTGTTAAGTGAATCACTGCAGTTGTTAATAACACAGATGTTAAGTCAGGGGTGAAATACTCCCGGTTCGCTCGTACCTGTCGGTCGCCGTAGAGCCAGTTGCCAAGGTAGCGCGAGGTGCCGCCCACCCGCCCGGACACCGCCATTTGAGTTCTTTTACCCTCTGTGAATGCACAGAAAGCTTTGCGCATGCACAGAGGGTAAAAGAACCCAAATGGTGGTGTCCGGGCGGCATCCGGGTGGGTGGGCGGCGCCTCGCACTACCTTGGCGACCGGCTCTACGGCGACCAACAGGTACAAGTGAACCGGGAGCATTTCACCACTGTGTTAAGTGCATGAGGTTTCCCCATTGACTTTGCTTGTCAGAAGTTGGCAAAGGGGATCACATGACCTCAGGACACCGCAACTGTCATAAATATGAGTCAGTTGCCAAGTGTCTTAATTTTTATCATGTGTCCATGGGGATGCTACAATGGTCTTAAGTGTGAAAAACAGTAAAAGTAATCTTCTTCTGTGCTGTTGTAACTTCGAATGGTCACTAAACAACTTGTAAATCGAAGACTACCTGTATATAAGTTGCATTATCTTCTGGGTTATTTTCTCAAACTCCCCAAACTAGCTTATAAATATTTCCTCATGATCATCCATATGAATACTAACTAAGTCTCAACTAAGTTTTAATAATATAGCTATAAAATGTCCCAAAGGTATTTTTCAAGAGGCAACTGGACTTTGTTTTTCCTGGAAGATGTTTTGCTTCTCATCCAAGAAGCTTCTTGGATGAGAACTTTCAACCATGAGCTAGATCAGGGGTGTCCAACTCAAGGCCCGCAGGCTGGATCTGGCCTGCGGGGCCGCCCTGAAAACAGTGAAGAATCAGCCCACAGTGCCCCTGCCAGCAAAAACAGAGCTCGGGAGAATCGTATGTGGCCCTCCCGAGCCCCATTTTCACTGGCAGAGGGCTGCAGGATGCCGTCTTAGCCGAAAACGCATGTGGCCCTCCTGAGCTCCGTTTTTCGCTGGCAGAGTGCTGCAGGAAGCCGTGAAGCCAAAAACGCAGCCCTCCCAAGCTCCATTTTCACTGGCAGAGTGCTGCAGGAGGCTATCGCAGCTGAAAACGCGGCCCTTCTGAGCTCTGTTTTCACTGGCAGAGTGCTAGCAAAGCAAACTACTAGCAAACGTGGCATTTGATCACAAGGCAAGGAGGCATCGAGAAATGTTTCCCCTTTTGCATTTGAGCATCCAAGAAGGGACAGGAAAGGAGAAAGAGAAAGAGGAAAGACAAAGAAAAAGAAGGTAAGAGGGGAAGAGAGCAAGGAAGGAAAAAGAAGGAAAGAGAGGAAAGAAGAAGAAAGAAAGGGGAAGGAAGAGGAAAGCAAAAAAAGAAAAGAGAAAAAGAAAGGAAAGAAGGAAGGAAGGAAGGAAGGAAGGAAGGAAGGAAGGAAGGAAGGAAGGAAGGAAGGAAGGAAGGAAGGAAGGAAGAAGATTATAATGAAAGGGATGGAGGGTCTGAGGGAAGTCCTGCCTTAGCATTTAGCCACCAGCAGCCCTGCTGCCCTTTTGCCATCCCCTTTTCTCTTCCTTCTGACCTCTCCTGGTGGTCTCCCATCCTATTGCTGAGGATGCATTGATTACAAAGCTGGGTCTCCTTGCGTGGAGAATGAGTGGGCATCCCTCTGTCCCACATACTTTGCCCGCCCGCACACACCATGAGCAACCTGGCCAAGGAGAGCGAGAACAGCCGCAGCAGCGTCGAGGAGAAGGTAAGCACAGGCGGGCAACCCCTTGGGGAAGCAGGGCTGGGCTGGGCTGTGGGGTTGTGGTGCTCTGGGACCTCAAGGGCCAAGCTGGGTGCTTGCCCTCCACTGCCTAGGGCTCTGGACAGCCTGTGCCGCCATCCAGGGGTCCTCCACGTGGCCTAAAGGGATGGTGAGGCTCCTCTGGAAGACAAGAGTTCGGCGCTCTCCCTGATCTCACCTTCCTCCACTGGAGACAATGGATCCCCCCAGCCCCGCCTGGGCCACCACAGGCGCCCTCGACATGATGATGACGAACTGGCCACACCCACCCTGGCCATGCCTACCCCTGCTATACCCACCCACCCACCCAAGGTCAAACACAACCCTGATGCAGCCCTCAATGAAATCAAGTTTGACACCACTGACCTAGATGTAGATATAAAGCTATAAAACATTTTTAGTCATTTACCTAATTTAAAAGTTTTGCAAACATAACAAGGGTGCAATCTTATATTATGTTTTTCAGAATTAAGCCCCAGTGAATTACAGTCATTGTGCGGCTCAATTACAGTTGTAACTCAAGGATTTCCTATAGACACTGGCCCAGGGGTGCCAAATTTTAGGAGGCTTACAATAAATTATCAGAGTTGTGTACAAATCAATGGTTTTGGAGGCCTTGGTTGCACTTACTTTCTATGGTAAACAGTTGCATATAAAGACTTTTTTTTTCTTAAAATGGTTAGTCCAGTTTTAGTCTTTGGTAATGAGACATATGCCATCTCCTATTGGAAAAGTGATTTATGAATCCCCAATGATTATATTTTCTTGCTCCAATTTAACTAATCAGATAGATCTATAGTTTTATTCAATATAAGATAAGGGATTGTACCCCAGCATCTTCCTAGATTTCCATCTCGAAAATACTCTTAACCTGAAAAAGTTATCATACCTTTAAATTCTCTATACATTTATATTATAAAAGGTCCAAAAGATTGTATCTAAATAGATGAATGGACTTCTAGTTATATGAAAGAAACAGTATGATAGAAACAGTTTATGGTCTACTGAGGAACAAGACAGCCACAGGTAGTAGGGCAATGTACAACTGGTGGATTTATTATGTATATATAATGGGAAATGGCATAACAAGAAATTCCCTTTACCAATTTTACTTAGATTCCTATATTCACTGATAACTATTTATTAGTTCATTAGCTCTAGGAGAATTCAAATTGTTGAATCAGTGAGACAAAAAATGATCTTAATTTCTGAAAAAATATGTTTACAAATGCCTCTTGAAACAGTTGAAAGCTTGTTGCCTTTTAATCCAGGATGGTTTTCTTTATTTTCTCCCTCCCCACTTTCGAAGGATATACACTGAGAGGGAAAAGAAAGCAAATAATGTCATGTGCCAAACAAATGCATCATGCAAATGATGCAAATTACATATATTACATAATTTGTGTGCGGACATGATGGCACACATGTTGTTATTGTGTCATGTTCTGGATGTCCATGAGTGATTCATGGTTCTACAGATATTTTCAACTCATCATTCTTTTTAAGTCTACCTTTTAAGGTAGACTTTAATGCCCCATTATCACAGAAAAGACAGAAGCAAGCACTCAGAAAAGAAATGCCATCTACAATTTGGATAGTTATCTCAAAATTACCTGGATTAGTATACCTGAAAGAACAATTCACATTTCCATTTGGAAATAAACCAGTCAAGCAGCCCAAAAAGACATGATATGACAGTTACCATTGACTTGTTTCTTGCATGTATTTTAAATCTTGTTACAAGAGCTCCACTTAGATGCAATGAAAAAGCATTAAATAGACCCCACCCCCACTACTAATATAATTATTTCTTCCCAGTGTAGAGATCTCTCATTAAAGAATAGTTTCAATTTCACTAATGGAAGTCAGCAAAATTCTCAACACAAAGCTACCCAGAATCCATTTTATCTTAAATACAATATTCCTTCCCTTTTCTTCTAATTTATTCAGCGGCAATTTGGCTAGGCAAACCACTAAGGAGAATAATTAAATTGAGAAAAGGTACCCCTGAGCAAAAACTGCAAGAAAAATAATTACCGGTATGCTTGCTGCCTAATTTAGTTTCTGAATGGAGGCATGCTTTATATTGTAAGGAATCACCATTAAAGTTTTTGATTGGAGTAAGTAAAAGTTTTTCCTTTTTCAAAAGTGATGTTTATAGAAAAAAGTTTATAGAAAAAAACCACACTAGTACTTGCTCATTTTTTTTATGATTGTAAATTTTAAATAAAGATACCTTTCAGTTTTCCCACTAGTATTCAATAGTCTTTTGAAAGTTGGCTAATGATAGCAGAACACTTTCTTACTATAGATTTCATTTTGGAGGCTAAAAAAGAAATGTTTTGAATTTTGAATAGACATGGAAAGCGAAAATATAAAAACCCATTTAGCTAATCTTTATGCTAGAACTACTACATCTGAGATGCCAAAATCCAGATCACAGATAGCAGCAAATAGTTACCGTTTTCCCTTTGCTGCTATCTCATGATCATCTGGAATTTTGCAGCCTAGGTCTGGTAACCTGTTCAATTCCATGGAATGACTTTTTATAGATTTCACATTTATGCACCCTTGTAGTACAGCTCTTGTAGACTAACACAAATTTAAGGGGTATCAGTGCCAGATAACTTTAGAATTTGTACTATTGTGCATAAATCAGACAGATGCAAATTCAGCTATAGACTGCATGAGCCATTCTTGCCATCCATGTACCTTATGAATTCTGATATCCTAGGATGAAAATAATACTTTTAAATTTTTCATTGAAATAGATACTGCCCGGTAAACAAAAAACAAAAAAAAGCCCCTTACTCGGTTATTATCTATACCCTTCAGGTACTCTGGGAGACAAACAAGAATGAAACATACAATACAATTTGAACAATGAAACTATTTGAAACAACCAAAAATTAAAGATACTGATAAAATCTGCAGCCATCAGTCAACCATGCCATGCTTTGGAAAACTCTTTATTGTTGTAGTGATTTCTTCACCTCCAAGAATGTTAAGCTCTGAAACCTTTCAGTAGTCTGAAAGGACAATGTAAATAATTTGGAATTGCCCATAGAAGAGAATTTGAAACTGGTTTTTGAGAATGACAGATATAGCATTGTTTTTGCATGAAACATTTTTATATATACTGTTGTTCTAGGCAATTTCTTGCACTATACTACATAGTATTTAACTATAACTGGCATTGACTGACTGAAAATAAAATGAGAAAGTCTATTGTTAGGGAAAGCAATTTTCTGGAATTGCTTGGATGTATCTGTTTTTATGGTATTAACATTTCATTAGCTGCTATTTAGATATGGTAAAATTTAGAACTGATAGCAACCAGAACTAAAGTGTACATGTTACATCAACTGTTGCAAAATTAACAGTAGTTCATTCTTTTAAATCTATGTATCCCTAGAGAGAAAATAATTATTTTACTTTGTATATTTATTTACTGAGCCAGGCAACCACCAGTGGCACATAGGACCGTTGAAATCAATGTGATGCATCTTTCCGATTCCAGGACGGACAGCCCCACTCCCCACAATGACTTTAAATCCCAGAGGAACTCCCAGATTGAGAGAAACAGACTCACAGTCCAAAGATTTGAAAGAAGTCCAAGACAAAGTCATGGAGTGAAGCAGCAAGCAGTTTGTTGTAAAATACATTCTTGCAAGACCAGGTGGCTAGCAAAGTAGACACACCCAAAAATAGATTTCAGAACCTTTTATTCCCTTAGCCCAAAGCGAAAATCCCTCCCTTGCAATCTAATTTGACAAGGACCACCTAGTTCCCTTTTTCTGTGAATTTCCCATGCTTACTTCTTTCCCTACCCTTTGCCCTTTCTTCCTTCCCCTAAACTATCTTTGCCCTTTCTAAGCTGATTTCTTCATTAGCTGTACATGCAATTTCGCTTAATCCATAGTTCCTGTTTTCTTAGGATTTAGCTGCATAAGCACAAGCGATTAATTTCTACACCTTGTGCAAATTTGTGTGGTTAAAAAAAAAAACCCGCCAGCTTGTTTTTGCAAGCTGACTTGGGTCTAGGATCACAAACATTTCCCACTTTCCACTCTTGGTCCTTTTCTTGGTATTTCAATGCCCTATTGAATTTCTGAGAACACATCTCTTAAAATGCATTTACCTTTGCAAAAACAACACTATCTCTATTAGTTTCTTACATATAGAGAAGGTGAGCATGTCAAATCTTATGAGTCCCAAGCCTGTGTAGAACCTGTTCCCCAGAATGACTGAAACTGTCTTCCCAGAATGTTCTCCTCAATTAACAGTTTCATTTTTACTTTGAAGCATATTTCTAAAGATTCAAATAGGAGTTTCCTTGCCTGACAAAGGAACTTGCTTGTGTCATCAAATTACTGACAAAAACTGCGACATTGCTGTGCTTCAGGGGATCCGGATAAATTCCTAGATTTAGATTTTTATCAGTGCTAAAAAGCTACCCCTCTCTTTAAACATGTTGAAGTGGCAGTTTGATTCTTTTCTGCTTGATTCTTTAAGAAAGGTATTTTAAAAGTATTGGAGATGATTTAGTCATTTGCCTACACTGGTCTTTCTGATGAATTCACAGATAACACATTTTAAATTAGCTAGTACATACTACTATGACAAATTATTAGTAATCACAGTGGTAGTTTATCTAACTCTCAAATATGACCGTTGCCACTAGACTACATCAAAGATTTGGAAATACAAATTTTAACACAGTGGGTAATAATGATAATGATAATGATAATGATAATGATGATAATGATGATGATGATGATAATAATAATAATAATAATGATGATGATGATGATGATGTTGATGATGATGATGATGATGATGATGATGATGATGATGATGATGATGATGATGATTAATAATAATAATAATAATAATAATAATAATAATAATAATAATAATAATAATAATAATATAAAGAACTGAAAATTAAAACTGAAAAATTATGGCATAATCAGATCGTGGTGGTTCCAATGGTTACTGGCACACTTATTTCTATACCAAAAAATCTTGGATGGCATTTAGAAAATCTGCACAAAATTTCCATCTGTCAGCTGCAAATGGCCACACTGTTTGGATCCACATACATACTATGCCACATTATAACATCCTAGGTTCTTGAGAAGAATTTGATGCATATGAAGGCCAACACCAGCTAAGGAACTGGCAGCTATTCTCTGTTGTGGACAGAGAATAATAGAATTGCAAAATAGCCATGTGCTTTAATTATGTTTTAGATCAATCATAGCATTCTAATCTTAATTACAAGAAGATTTTAGGTATCTAAATACCAATTAATAATCTCAATATCAATCTTTCAAAATGGTTCAGAATCTTAAACATGTGCCATTCCAATTCTGCACCACAATTATTACCTTGTTGAGATGATACAAGAAGTTAGATGCATACTTGGTTTCTGTTAGTATTCCAAATAAGTACTAACATAATTCATTCATCATTTAAAGGCATACATTTAATTTTGGCTTAATATATCATGTGTACCTAGCTGATGCAGTTTTAATCAGGATGACTTATTATGATACAGGTGTAAGTAAGTCAATTGTGGGTTTACTCAGTAAATTGGTAAACAAATTATGACTACAGAGTCAGCCACAACTGCATCCACAGGCTTCAGTTAACATTTTTGGAGGATTAAAGAGCTGTACCATGTGTAAAGCCCTATCATATAAGTCGATAGGATTAGGTCTAGGAAGATTCTGTGGATTTTAAAAAATCATGATTGCTTCTTTTAGGGCTTATATGACAGTTTTTATTTGTTTCACATCTTGAAATATGAGAAATTTTGACATTGATTTTCATTAATTAAATTCTGAGAGTTGCAGAAGGAAATATTTATGTCCTTATGTGGACAAGTCTTTTTCATCCCTATTAGCACAATATATGAAACAAATAATTTTGTGATTATAGGGCTCAGTACTCATCAAACTGTTTACCTTGTTGTTGTTTTTTAGTATCTATATTGCGTAATGTATTGCTTTTTTACAATTACAAATCCATTTTTAAAAAAATATATACCCAGAACATATGAAACCAAACATTCAAACAAAACAAAATATACAAATATTAATGGAACAAGCTAATATATAGAGAAAGAAGGAAAAAAAAATTCCATTCCACTATAATACAAAAATAATAATCATATCTCTCAAAATGGCTACAACTCACTTTTTAAATGGTAAGTTAACTTTTGACTGGGCTGAATCATACGCTCCTGTCTTTCCTTTTACCAGTAAAGAACCGATTTAAGCCTAGTCTTGACAGTTTTCTGAGCCAAATTTTAGGATCCAATATACGAAAGTCCTTCTAAATATTCCAATAATACTTCTTGTTAAGTTGTAACTATACTTGGGTTATTCAACAAACATTACTCAGTTTTCCAGTTTGCTATTAGCATAGAAGATAAACCCTTCGTAGAGGTAAAAATTAAAAACATAACCCAAGGGACAATGCCTAAACCCAGGAGCTTTCTTTATTACCATATGCTGGTAGCTTATGTGTTCCAGAGGAAAGAGGCAGTCACTTTTTCAGGAAAAAAAAACTTTGGCAAATTTCATACGTCCCACAAGCCATCTGTTGCTTATAGTTTAATGCAGATGCAAATGTGTGTTCATATTTTCTTGACAAAGAAAAGGCTTTGTCACCGTGTTCTTTAGACATATATGCATTCTTAAGTTTATAAATAACTTAATCAGTATATCAGTGCAAAAGTTGGAGCAGTCATGTTTCATATGACTTCATAATAGCAATGAACTCAGAATGATTTGTCCAAAGATGCTGATGCTGTTTGTGACTGAGAATGAAATATTTATTTAACTCAGCAGATGTAGTCCTTGACTTAACTTTTCTGAGCTTCGAAGGTAAGCAATATCAAGCCTGTTTAGTATTTGGAAGAGAAATATCAGAGAATCTGAAGGATATAGATTATACTGAGAAGTAAAGAAGAAGAATGCAATAGCAAATATCCATACTGTATTGTTTCCTTTCTCCCAAAAAACCTATATGGATCCATCTATGCAATGACCTAGTCCTTAAATTTGCTCCAGGATGTCTTTATCTCTTTTGTCAAACAACGTTGCATTACAGTATATTTTACACACACACACCACAAACCTACATTCTATCACATTTTATAAGGAACTAAAGAATATAATTTTGGGCTAACTGACCTTTCTCCCCCCTTTATAGGTCACTTTTATTCTTTCCATTTGACATTGCATCACAAAGGTCTAAAGCAATGCTTTATATAAACCCTTAGCTACAGTACATTATAATAACCAAACTTTACTCAGTTTCTCAATTGGGTAAGTATAGGATCACTTTGATTATTTTTAACATTATTATGATGCAAATTGAACAGGTCAATCAGTGTGCACACTGCACCAAATCATAATGGTTTTTCACTTTAGCCTTAGCATGATCTAGACAAGTCACTTATCTGAAATGGTATAGGTTCTGCTGCTTGAGCAGGGGGCTGAACTATAAGATCTCCAAGCTTCTTTCCTATTCTATTCTATTCTATTCTATTCTATTCTATTCTATTCTATTCTATTCTATTCTATTCTATTCTATTCTATTCTATTCTATTCTATTCTATTCTATTCTATTCTTCTCTACTCTACTCTACTCTACTCTACTCTACTCTACTCTACTCTATACTCTACTCTACTCTATTTGTGACAAAGATTAGAGTTCCAGATGTTGAGCTATTTATGATCTACCAGTCCAGTCATTGTGCATTAGTCCACTCTCAGTAGTTTAATGTATTCAACAAACCACGATTAAATCTATGACTTAAGAGAATATGTGAGCTTTTACAAATAATTAATTTATCATGTGTTTATTGAAATTCACCACTCTCAATGTAGAAATTTGGGACAATTATTCATATAAATATAAACAGATTTTAATAATGAAACATAGTCATCAGGGCTCCCTTATAATGTTTATATTCAAAGTAATAGCTAGTTATTTATTTAGAATATAATTCTGTAGGTCATTGATTGAATCAGGATCTCCTCAGTTATCAGAACAAAGTCAGAAGATAAATAGCAAATATCCCCTCTTGTCATTCCCGCTTCTCTCCAAAGACCATAAAGTGCCCAAAATGCTGGAAATCAGTAGTACGGATTGGATAAGAGCTGGACAGCAAGGGATTTGCATCCAAAGCCATGCTCTAACACAAAAGAAAACTTGGAATAGCTGTTCGCCTAATCTAATTTTTTCTGTTGTTTGTATATAATAGAAGACATGCTCCTATTGTTGCTCACGGGGTCCTCCAATCCATTCATCTAATCTTACCCTTTCTTTAATAACAGAATTTTTTAAAAAAACACATCATGATTTCTTAGGCATATGTATTTAGATTTGGTTTGTTTCCCTTTGATCTTTTATTATGTAACGAAGTGCCCTAGAGTAGACTTTCAGGCAATTGTTTTTAATGTAGCAATTTAAAAGTGTGTTTAATCAGTCTTTTTGAAAATTAATGCCAGGCTTCCCAATCTGTTTTACAAAGATGTGCATTTGATGAGATATAAAAAATAATATAGAGTCATTGTGTTTCATATGCCCAGAGAACCAGCAGAAAGATTGTACAATGTGTGGGAGCCTAATGAAATCTTTTGATGAACTGCTGCAAAAAAGAAACTGTAATGAAAAAATATAGCAACTTGTCTGTACAGTCAAGTCAAAGAACATTCTACCATGTCCAAAGGTTTTGTTGTAATTCAGACTTTGACATCTTATTATATATAAGGAGCTCTCAAATATTCTATTTTTTATTATAGATGTTTAACAATGAGAAAGGCTATGGAAGAAATCAGTAAAATTATAAATTACAATTTAAGAGAAAGTTGATACAAAATGTTTTACAGATGGTATATAGCTCCATCAATAATGACCAAAATAGACAAACAGTGTTACAATAAATGCTGGAAATTCTGCAATAAACATGCCTTACATGAAATACCCTGTTTCCCCCAAAATAAGACATCCCCTGATAATAAGCCCAATTGGGCTTTTGAGTCCATGGCAATAAGGCCAAGCGCTTATTTCAGGGTTCAAAAAAATATAAGACAGGGTCTTATTTTGGGGGGAAACACGGTAGGTAAGTTTGTGATTATGTTCACATATCAAACCATGGTATGGTTAACTTAATTTTGGCTTCATTAATTATGTTATACAAGCCACTGTTGTGTAAACCATGGATTATACGTAGTATGCTAATCAAGCCATTTGTCTTTCTGTAAATTGGGCTACAGCCATGGGTTACTGCAATGTGTAAATCCAACTATTCACTGGAACTGTGCCATTTATATGTTGAATAATCAGTTTCTTCATTCTGAACCTATTCAAAGTTATAGGAAAGCCAGTTTGAGAGATTTGGGACACCCTACCGTAATACTTTCTGAGACTAGCTCTTCTGTCTTCCCACAAAATTTCCTACTTATACAAACTCTGAAAGCATTGCTTATAATTGTACCATATTATCCATCAGTTGGCTTAGTTTCAGAGGGTTTTAGAAGTAATTAACCAGAACTGAAGTACAGAAATTGCCTGAATATTATTTTTTTCTTTATATGGAAAAATCATTCAGTTTAAACTGTCATTAACAAACTATAAAAAAAGTTATAGTAAATTACGTTTAATCTTGCTAAAATGCTGTTTTTAGTCTAAGTACTGCCAAAATGCTTTTGAAAAATATAAGATAGTTTTAAACTGACTTTTCTGAAAAGGTCAGTTTAAAGCAGTTTGGGCTATAATTCTTTTGGGTCTCCAGTTTTATGATTGCTGATTCTCAAGCGGAAATTGCCAGAAAAGAGAATCAGCAAGCACAATAAACCTTGTAAAAGGATAAAGCCAAACTATAAATCATGATTAATTGAAAAATGATCAGAGACATAGTCACCAGTGGATAAATGGCTTGCAGTTGTGTTTTAAGCTACAAACATGTTGCCAGAAAAGACAAAGGATTAATAATGAAGAAGGAGAAGGAGTTCAGGCCTATTTAGAGATCATGTTCTAGTAAAACTTTAATATATATGTAAAATAACAGGGAAAGAGGAAAGGGTAGAGCAAACTAGAATTCAGTGTAAACTTGATTTGACCATTATGCTGTTGATTTCATTGAAAAAAAATTATATAGGGAGAAAGACATACAAATTCCAGTTTCCCCATTCTACTAATAAACATCTACTCTGTACTGTATGAGGTCTTACCAAACTTTGCTTCTACTTTTCTCATACATAAGCTATCTTTCTTTCTCTTTTTCATATGCATTGCTTTCTATACTGTTCAGTCTATTCAGATCCATGGCCTGCTTGGCTTACCATTTCTCAGTTACCAGAACAGTGCAATCTTTGTTCAGGTCTGTTTTAACTTCGATATTTTAAGGCAAGTCCTAAGAATATATACTTGACAACTATATGTCCTGTAACTTTCTTTTAATTGTTGTTTTGTTGTATATTAGGAATTTTGCTAAAGATTTCAGAAATAATATAAACCAGTGATGGCTAACCTTTTTGCTGTCGCGTGCCAAAAGCGGGGCAAGTGCGGGGGGATCGACCCCCCCACGCTCCCCCTCCTTTGGCACATGATGGCACGGTGGGCCCGTTTTTTGCCTTCCCCCAGAGGCTTTCTAGGAGCCTGGGGAGGGTGAAAACGCCCCCCCCAGGCCCTACGGAGGCCAGAAACGGCCCATTTGCCAACTTTCAGTGGGATCGGAAGGCCCATTTTTCATTCTCCCCAGGCTCCAGAGGCTTTCTAGGAGCCTGGGGAGGGCGAAAATGGCCTCCCCCACTCCCCGGAGGCCCTCCGGAGGCCAGAAACACCCTCCCAGAGCCTCCGCGTGAGCCCTTTACTTACCTCAAAATGGGCTGCTGAAGATTCCTGGGAGGGGAGGGGGGTGTGGCCATCTGAAAATCAGCTGGCCAGCGCGCGCATGCACACTGGAGCTGATCTATGGCAATGGCTCCCGTGCCGGCAGATATGGCTCCACGTGCTACCTGTGGCACGCGTGACATTGGTTCGCCATCACGGATATAAACAGTACCTCTGTGGAAACTAAGTTGCTTAGTCTACCTTATACCATTACATACTGTACCATAACAATTTTGAGACTTTATGATTTCAGAAATTGGATATAGAGGGGACTAAATATTCCAGGGATAAAAGGAAAAAGAGAGAGAGAAAGAGAGGAAAAGAAGCTTGCTGTTTGTTTGTTTTTAAACAAAATATCAGAAAATAGTATGAAACATTCCAGGAGATATCTGAAGAATAGGGACAGAAACTAACAGCTACAGTATTAGCAATGATTTCTGCTTCTATGGATAGACAGTGTCTAAAAGTTGTTAAAGAGAATACCTTGAAAGATCTACAATATAAATAGCTGAAACTAACTTTAGTATTAGAGTATAAATAAATTTTTGAAGTACTGAAAAATAAAAATAAAAAGTGGATTATAAGATAGAAATGATAATTAAACGGGAAATGCAAATGATAAGTGAAGATAAAGACCTGGATAATGACTCTTACCGGATTTATAAAAGAGGCTTGCTAACACCAAAAAGGAGTGTTTGAGATAGGAAAATGAAAAACTGAAGAGAGATCCAATTCTATGATAGCATCTGAATGAGTGAAAGATCAAGATTTCTAGAAACAAAAGGAAGCAGTACAAAGTTGTTTGTTTGACCAAAGTTAAAATAAGATATGTTTCTGCAACTTTTGGAAACCCTTTGTGGACTTTTTGTTGACAGCAGAATCAAAATGTTAATAATTTATGGATTTGTGTATGCATAAGGGATGGATTATGGGAAGATGAGATATTTGCATATAATCATATAGAAAATGAAGAATTAGTGGGTTTGTTTGTACTTACGATGAAGACTGGAAATCACTTTAACATTTTCTTTTCTCTTTTTTCTTATTTCCCCCCCCCTTTTTTTTTCTTGCTCTTTCTATTCTCTATTTCTTTATATTTCTTTTCTGGTTTGTGTTTAATTCATATTATCTTTTATTGTTTTTTAGTAAAGTAAAAATACATTAGTAAAGTAAAAATATTTTTAAAAGAGGAAGAGAATGAATTGTTTTCTGGATTTGGAGATTTAAAATGGCCAAAGAAGATAGGGAAAATATTAAAATGAATGTCAGGGTTCCAAGTAACACACCCAACGAAAAGAAACTCCGAGGCTTGGATTTCCTCAAAGCTACAATTTATTAGAGATGTCATATTGGCACATCTGTGAAAACCCAAATCTGAGAGCTTCTGGGTTTTCTCCACCCAAATGAAAGTTCAAGACCCTGCCCAACACCCACATGTCCATCACACAATCCAATCAGGCACCATCCAAAACTGAAGATGCCTCCCTGTCACTTCATCACAGTTGCTGGTCACAGTGACCTTGACTTTCTGGAAAGAATGTTGTTTAGACTACTATATAACACCTACTCCATACAATTCCCCTTCCCATTTTCCCACAGCAGAAAATGTGGCATGCCTGAATACAAAAATGTAAAAGATGGCTTCCAGGCCTGACAGGCCGCCCCCCTCAGACAAGAAGCTGATCCTGTAATGAGAATAATCAGGGGGTTAATACGATGTTCCTAACCACCTCTCCCACCCCAGGGGGACCCTTTGGCTTATCCGGGTATTTATCATGGAATTGCTTAATCAGCCTATCTGCCTTCACATTCCAACTTTTGACCCAGGTAGCTTCAGACAAAGGGTACCCTTTCCAATGCACTAAATATTGTAAACGACCTCTATACAGTCTAGAGTCCAAAATTTTCTTCACCTCATAGTGGGTCTCTCCTTGTATGACTACAGGAGGAGGAGGTGGTTGGGTCTGAGGTCTTAATCTAGACCCAAAGGCTGGTTTCAGTAAGCTACAGTGAAACACCGGATGAATTTTCCCCAATATGCGGGGGAGGCTCAGTTGAACTGTTACTGGGTTGATTATCCTCACTATTGGGAAAGGACCTAAAAATTTTGGTCCTAACTTCTTGCTAGGCAATCTCAACCGTATGAACTTGGTTGAGAGGAACACCTAATCTCCTACATGGAAGGGGGGTTGAAGGGAGCGGTGCTTGTCTGCTTGCTTTTTATATTCCTCTGCAGTGTCTGACAGCGCCTTCTTAGTATTCTCCCACCCTTTTTTCAAAGACTCCATCCATTCTGCTAAGGACATGGAGGAGGGGGGTTCTCTGGGCAGTTCAGGCATGGGAAAAAACTCCATGCCGCTGATGACTTGGAATGGAGTTAATCTGGTGCTGCTGTGCACGGCATTGTTGTAAGCCACCTCCACAAACGGTAGCAGGTCCGCCCAGTTTTCTTGTTATGTAATCCACATAATATCTTATGTATTGTTCCACCATTGCGTTTGCACATTCCGCCGTGCCGTTCATACTCGGATGGAAAGTCGAGCTAAGTCCTTGTATGGACCCGACGGATCTCAGGAACTTTCTCCAGAATTTGGCCATAAATTGGACTCCTCAGTCTGACATGATTCAGCGGGGTATTCTGTGCAGGCAGTAGATATACTTGATGAACAGTTTAGCAAATTCTTTGCAGAAGGCAGCCCGGAGCAAGCAGTGAAGTGGGCTTGCTTGGAGAATAAATTGATTACTGTCCAGATTACTGTGTTCCCTCCACTTTCTGGGAGTTCAACTATGAAGTCCATTGCGATTTCTTCCCAAGGTCTACTGGGGCTTGCCACCTGTTGAAGGAGTCCAGGGGTTTTTCCTGGTCTCATCTTCATTGCAGCACATGTGGCACAGCTCTTTACGTAGTCTTCCACTTCTGCTTTCATCTTTGGCCACCAGAATTGCCTTCTAGCGAGGTTCAGGGTTTTCAGGAATCCAAAGTGACCAGCCAGCTTAGAGTCGTGGCTGCGCTGTAGCACTTCGAGTCTCAAGCTTGCAGGGACATACAGCTTGGACCCCTTCCATGCCAGTCCATCCCTCATAGTTAAGACACCCTTGTTGTCAATAAGCCAGGGGTCGGCTGGTAGCGCCACCTTTAGCGCAGCTGTCAACTTGTCTGAGCTCGGGTTGGGGGGCCGCCTGGCTTGGCTTCTGGTGGTGACTTGTGCTGCTGATTGCACGGGAGGGATGACGGCATGGATTACTTCCTCCCAACGGCTGTCAAACTGCGGCTTTCTTGACAAGGCGTCGGCTAACAGATTCTTTCCTGCCAGGATGTACTTTAGTTCGAATTTGAAGCATCTAAAGTACTGTGCCCAGCAGACTTGTTTGGGAGACAGTTTCCTCGGGGTCTTCAGGGCTTCCAGGTTTTTGTGATCAGTCCAAATTTCAAAGGGCACTTTCCCCCCCTCTAGGAAATGTCTCCATGGGCATGGATTACTTCCTCCCAACGGCTGTCAAACTGCGGCTTTCTTGACAAGGCGTCGGCTAACAGATTCTTTCCTGCCGGGATGTACTTTAGTTCAAATTTGAAGCGTCTAAAGTACTGTGCCCAGCGGACTTGTTTGGGAGACAGTTTCCTGGGGGTCTTTAGGGCTTCCAGGTTTTTGTGATCAGTCCAAACCTCAAAGGGCACTTTCCCCCCTCTAAGAAATGTCTCCATGAGAGTAGGGCCCAGCAGATTGCGTAGGCTTCTTTCTCCCAAATTACCCACCTCCTCTCCGTGTCAGTGAGTTTTCTGGACACGTAGGCACAAGGCAGGAGTTGGCCTTTGTTGTTCCTCTGTAGAAGCACCGCCGCCACCGCTACGTCGCTGGCATCGGTTTGTATGATGAATTGTTGCTCTGGATCCGGGTGCTGCAGGATCAGTTCCTGGGCAAAAAGTCATTTTAAGTTCTCAAAGGCTTTTTGACAGTCCATTGTCCAAGCGATTGGCTGAGTTGGCTTTTGCTTCGCTGGAGAAGACCCTGCTTTTAACAGTTCTGTTAGGGGTAGGGCAACCTCCGCAAAAGCCGGGATAAATTGCCTGTAAAAGTTGGCAAATCCCAGGAAACTTTGAAGTTGTTTGCGCATGCGTGGGGGCTGCCAGTCGAGCACCGCCTTCACTTTTCCTTGGTCCATTTCCACACCTCCACTGGAAATCTGGTAGCCTAGGTAATCCAGGGAAGTTTTGTGAAACTCGCATTTTGACAGTTTGGTGTAAAGTTTGATGTTGAGAAGTTTTTTCAGTACCTTTCGTACCAGCTTTACGTATTCCTCTAGAGTTTCACTGAATATGAGAATATCATCAAGGTAAACACACCGCCTTCACTTTTCCTTGGTCCATTTCCACACCTCCACTGGAAATCTGGTAGCCTAGGTAATCCAGGGAAGTTTTGTGAAACTCGCATTTTGACAGTTTGGCGTAAAGTTTGGCGTCGAGAAGTTTTTTCAGTACTTGTCGTACCAGCTTTACGTGTTCCTCTAGAGTTTCACTGAATATGAGAATATCATCAAGGTAAACAAGGACCCCTTGATATAGGTGCTCATGGAGCACTTCATTGATTAGCTGCATGAATACTGCGGTGGCTCCCTGCAAGCCGAATGGCATGACTTTAAATTGGAAGCTGCCGAGCGGACAGTTGAATGCAGTTTTCCACTCGTCTCCTTCTCTGATTCTTATGTGATAGTATGCTTCCCTTAAGTCCAATTTGGTGAACACCTTGCCCTTCGATAAGTGGTTTAGCATGTCCTTCATGAGGGGGAGGGGATAGGTGTTCTCCATGCACATGGCATTAATTCCACAAAAATCAATGCAAAGCCTCATCCTCCAATCTTTTTTCTCTTTGAAAAGCACCGGGGCTGCCACTTTGGATTTTGTGGGCTGGATGAAGCCCCGTGCCAGATTGGCATCTATGTACTTCCTTAATTCCTTCATCTCTTTTGGAGTCATGGAGTACATGTATGGTTTGGGTAGTTTAGCCCCTGGTACAAATTCTATCGCGCAATCCGTCAGGCGATGAGGGGGGAGGAAATTGCAATCCTCTTCACTAAAACCCCCCGATAGGTCTCAGTATTCTTTTGGCACTTGCTGGCTGCCAGGTAGGCCATCGGTGGCCGGGGCTGCGGCTTCCGGCCTGCTGGTCTCTTTTGGGGTTACGGCTTTTAGGTGATGGTCCTGTTTCACTGATGGTAACAGCCCAACACCGATGTTTAGTTTTCTATAGCCATCCTCCGAAGTGATGGTGGGGCCCCACTTATCTAGCCATGCAAGTCCTAGTATGACTGATTCGGTCATCTTTGGGGCTATTACAAAATGGAGGAGTTCTTGATGATGACCCACCTGCAGTCTGACAAGTTCGGTGACCAATATGGCCGGGGCTCCAACAATTAGTGTCCCATCAACTTGCTCAAAGCAGATGGGGTGAGCTAGGGGTCTCGTGGGTATGCCTAACTGCTCGACTATGGGGAGTGTCTATACACACTATAGCCGGTGTCTATGATGGTCTCTACTTCCCCTTGAACCCCCGTTTCTGGGACTACTATCTTGGCTTTGATAGCAAAGGGGCGGATGGCTGCACTTACCATCAGGTCGTCGTCACTGCTGCTTTCCTCCGTGGGGTTTGGAGGGGATTCACTGGCTGGAGTTCCCTCGGCTTCATTGGGAAGGAGAGGAACTTCCACAGCCTGTTTGGTGAATCGTCCTCTTTCAGGCGGCTTCTGTAGGGTTCTCTTCGTCCTGACTCTGGCTGGAGACTGGGCGCGGGGAACCGGAGCCGGGGCCAGGCATTCCGAGGCCCGGTGCCCGTGTTGGCCACACCGGTAGCACTTGACAGTCCCGGACGGTGTGGGAGGTAGCGCTTCTGCTTTCTTCACCTGGGCTCAGCGTCCAAGGGTCTCCTGGCCAGGTTATCCACAGCTGGTTTCTTATGGAGGTGAATTTCCAAGTTCAAAACAACAGCTGTGTTGTACCACGCTTGTATTCGGTCTGGTACTCCCCTGATGCCACAGGCTTGCCTAAGTTCTGGGTCAAGAGCCTCTTGGAAGGTATGCACTAGTAGGCATTCTGGCCAGTCTCGTACTTTTCCAGCCAGTCTCCGAAACTCCCAAACCAATTCTTTCGCGGGTCTGACAGCCTGCTTCAATGCTTGAATTTGGGTCTCAGCTTCCTCTTACTGGGCAACATTGCTGAATCTGGTCCTCATCAGCTGGACAAACTCATCGGCGTCTTCTAGCTCAGGGGCTTCTTCGTCGTGAAGCTCAGCTATCCATTCAGACACCTCTCCCTCGTTCATGCCCTCCACAATGGCGGAAATCAATTCCTGATCAGATGGGTATTGGGTTCCATATTGGTCAATGTGGGCCCAGATGCAGTTAAGAAAGTAGGCTAACTTCCCGGGAGTCCCATCAAACATCGCCCGAAACCGTGGGGGAGGAACGGCTGGCGGGACCTGTTACTGGACTTGCACTGGGCTGGAACCTGTTGCGAAACCACCAGCACTTGTTGAGTTTGAACTTGTTGGGGAATCGCGGCTGGTGGCTGCAGGTGCGGTTGTGGCTGAACAGGTACTTGTGGCAGTGCAACTACTGGTTGGAGGGAACTGGCCCACTGGTGGCAGCCCGAATCCAGGTTGGTGTTGCGGGGCCGGTAGACTCCAGAACCCTTATGGCTGGCCCTGCATCCTGTGGCTGGGCTGGCTAGATAGGGCTGGATGCTGGATCATCTGTGCCCCAGGATTAATGGAACCCACCGTCGGTCCGGGTTGAGGCGTGAGGCTGTGCGCCGAACCGCTGTGCGCCAAGTTAAAGGACACAGATGCTCCGATCCATTGCACTGGAACTTCCTGACCCAGGAAGGTGAACGTCGGCTGTGTCAGAGTCCACTTAGGCTGCTCGGTGCCAGGGATTTGAGTCACCCCGCTCACACTGAGCTGCCTCAGTTGCTCCGGGAGACCGGCCAGCGACTGGCTGCGTGACAGCAGCGGGGAACCCCATTCTCCAGAACGCCTGTGGTGCATCTGCTTTGGCATTCTCCACTTGAGGGTCAAGGCTTTCCCACATCCATTCGTGGTTCCAACAGCAACTCCTGGCTTAGGGTAATTCCTGCAGCTTCACCTTGCAGGGTCAGGTCCAATCACGAGCTCCGCTCAGGCATCGGCTCTTTGCATCGGGCACCCAGTTGGCGTGCGGCTTCTGCGGCTTTTATGGCTTCTGCCATGGCTGGTGAAGGACAGTAGAGGGTGTCAACAGGAGTTGTTGAGCCATTGTCTGCTACTTCCTTCGTGGCCTTCTTGTCTTCCTCCATCTTCCCCGAGTCTTCACGCTGCCCGAGCTCGGGTCGACACTTGGGGCTCAGGACCCCGGACAGCACCCCGAAGTTCGGGGGAGCTGCTTTAGTGTAGAAAGGGATTCGGGTTAATGTCAGGGTTCCAAGTAACACCCCCAACAAAAAGAAACTCCGAGGCTTGGATTTCCTCAAAGCTACAATTTATTAGAGATGTCATATTGGCCCTGCCCAACACCCACATGTCCATCACACGATCCAATCAGGCACCGTCCAAAACTGAAGATGCCTCCCCGTCACTTCATCACAGCTGCCAGGCACAGTGACCTTGACTTTCTGGAAAGAATGTTGTTTAGACTACTATATATCATCTACTCCATACAATGCCCCCTCCCATTTTCCCACAGCAGAAAATGTGGCAGGCCTGAATACAAAAAGGTAAAAGATGGCTTCCAGGCCTGACAATGATAATTACTTGGTAAAGAGCGGTAGTGGTACAGTGGTTAGAGTGCAGTACTGTAGGCTACTTCTGCTGCCTGCTGATTGCCAGCAGTTTGGCAGTTCAAGTCCCACCGGCTCAAGGTTGACTCGGCCTTCCATCCTTCTGAGATCAGTAAAATGAGGACCTAGATTGTTGGGGGCAATATGCTGACTCTGTAAACCGCTTAGAGAGGGCTGTAAAGCACTGTGAAATGGTATATAAGTCTAAGTGCTACTGCTATTGCTACTGAATAGTGTGTAGATAAGGTTTATTTCTATGTATTTATTAATGGAAGATTGATAGCATTTTTGACACCCACATGCCCATCACACGATCCAATCAGGCACCGTCCAAAACTGAAGATGCCTCCCCGTCACTTCATCACAGCTGCCGGCACAGTGACCTTGACATTCTGGAAAGAATGTTGTTTATACTACTATATATCATCTACTCCATACAATGCCCCCTCCCATTTTCCCTCAGCAGAAAATGTGGCAGGCCTGAATACAAAAAGGTAAAAGATGGCTTCCAGGCCTGACAATGATAATTACTTGGTAAAGAGCGGTAGTGGTACAGTGGTTAGAGTGCAGTACTGTAGGCTACTTCTGCTGCCTGCTGATTGCCAGCAGTTTGGCAGTTCAAGTCCCACCGGCTCAAGGTTGACTCGGCCTTCCATCCTTCTGAGATCAGTAAAATGAGGACCTAGATTGTTGGGGGCAATATGCTGACTCTGTAAACCGCTTAGAGAGGGCTGTAAAGCACTGTGAAATGGTATATAAGTCTAAGTGCTACTGCTATTGCTAAATAGAAGGGTGAAAAGCATAACTATATGTCTTTTTCTATTTTCACTCTATTTTCTTTTTTCTTATTTTTGATTGTGTTTGTTTATTTGTTTTGTATATTTTTATTGTACAATACTGAAAAATTCTAATAAAGAACGTATTAGGAATATATAATATGTGCCATCAGATGAAAGAACTGTTAATAATTCTCTAAAATAGTATATTAACACTGCCCTCTTATAATAGCTACTCAAAAGTTATTATTTGAATGATGTAATTAAATAGTATGGCAACCTATTTGCAAAATCCACATTTAGTTAAAGAAAAAATGATAGCTTTGCTTTCATATATAATCATTTCAAATCAACTTGAAGATACTGTAGTTCCAGTTCTAAATTCTAAAATTCAGAATTAGTAATTGTACTTTACTGCAATGACCTCAGACTATGCAGCTGCAGGACTGTTGCTTTTTCCTTCTTAGTGAGCCAGGCCTACTTAGCAAAGCAGAGGATGAAAGTTCTGCTACTACAAAACTATCAGGCTTCATCCATTAGTGTTTTCAAAGCAATTGTACTTTCATTTTATAAAAGTCCTCCAGGGAAAGTGATAGAACATTATATGTGTTTCTACATCCTTGGCTGTAAAATAATACATTAAAGTGATATACTGTCTTTCAGAAACGATACAGCTGCTGATGGTCATGTTGTGTTTCATGCATGGAAACCATCCCTTTCAAATGAGACACTAGTTGTTTCATTTTAATTGTCCATTATTTGTAATCCAATATTTTTTTCATATCTGATACGTTGATCATAATGACTAATACCATCTGGATAGAGGGTAGATATGGTTAGAAGTATTGGATTTGTGTGTCTTCCATCTTTGTAGAGCTAAGGTATCACTAAGTCTTAGTTTAAATGGGGATATAAAGTTTATAGCTGGCAATATCTGGCTTACAATAGCCGCCAGTTATATAAAATAAAAATCTGACTTAATATATCCGCTGTACAGGGTAGTCCTCAATTTACAACATAGGCCAGCAGAATTGGGACCAGTGGGATGATGTACCACAGGACAGGTGGTATGACAGAAAAGGTTCTCTTCCTGGGGCCCACCAGATGACAGTTCTAGGCTGACGCAACCCAGAATATTCCTTGCTACAGGATCTGATATGAGCTGTAATTGGGGAAAGGCAAATAACCCAGTCCCATGCCATGTAGGACTTTATAAGTCATTACCAGCACCTTGAATTGAACCCAGAAGTTAAGCATTGCTGTTCATGCAGAGATGTAAAGTACACTGATAACAAAGCACATTTAATTTCCCTCATAGATGCATTTTGCAGGAGTTGAAACTCTTCAGTACAGTGTTAATCTTCAAGAAGAGCCCCATGTAGAGCATATTGAAATACTCCATATGACAGGTGACCAAAGTGATTGATATTAGAGCAACCCAGTCCAGGAATGGCTGCAACTGGTGCACAGCACAAAGCTGTGCAAAGGTTCTTTTGGCTACCACTGCCACCTGTACTTCATCACCCACAAGAACTCCAAAATGCATGCAGTTGTTTGGAGTAGTACAAACCCGTTCAAAGCAAGAGATGGAAAGTCTTTGGACTTTGGATTCAGCTGAATATTTGGGCTGGGGTTAATAATATTTTAGCATTTGTTGCAATATTGTAAAGAAGCCTTTTAGAGATTGACTTTCCCATCTTCTTTTTAAAGCAGAGGTTAGCTCTAGACTCAATACTTTCAAAAGGAATAGACATGATTGAATGCAACTTTCTTTGCTTAAATTGAAAGAACTTCATATATTGCTGTTACCCAAAATGGAGCTACATTGGATTTTGCTTTAGTTCTTAGGCTTGTAATCTATGGCCAGCCTCTGTAGTTTGTTAGTAACATAATGAATGAAGCCATGCAACAAGGACTTTGTTAAGTAATTAAATAAACCATGAGTTAGCACAATGTATGAACCCAGAAAATGATGAATTCCAGCTCATGTGGAAGCATTGTATGCAAAAATTCCACTTGGCAGGTAATTATGTGAATAAGCACTAAAGATAGTTGCTAGTAAAATGTGATCTACATTTTATATATACAGCATATGAATTTTATTAAAATGTAGGTTCAGTTAAAGCTGTCAATAGTCTTTGAACCACAAGATTTGCCATTTCTTTCAAGGTAAGCAGAAGCATATTAGATGTATTACACTACTGGTATACTATGTGGAGTAGAATGAGAAAGGCTGAATTAGTTTAGTTGAGGGAAGCCCTGTCTGATGATGTATGGTGCATTCAGCTATATGATACATCCAGGCACCCAAACATGATGACTGTGTTAATCAAAATCTGCCTAGGCACTGATGAAGGTCTAAAAGAGCTATGGATAAGTGCAAGTGGGAATGAAGATGCTCTACTTCCCTTCTTTCCCTTTTTTTTTCCTTTGCCACACAGGAAATGCTAGAAGTTGAACCCATGTAACAATGAGGCAGTGGACCTCTGTTCACTGCCACCAAAGAGCTCCAAAACTGAGGCCACCATGATGAGTGGACCCCAGACTTGCAGAACAGCTTGTAAAAATGCAATCATTCCAGTTAGCTTGCAAAGCCGGATAGGAACTGGAATCCAGAGCTAAAACACCAATAGACATTTATGTGTCTGGCAATTTTATAAGATCATCTTGCATGCAGCTATGCTCTATTGTTAGCTAGCCATCTTGATTAAAGCAACTGAGGACTGGCTCCAATGCTCTGCATCAATCACTGCATACACAGAGCTACTCCAACTTACTAAAGACAACCATTAATACTTACAATTTTACTTTGTCTGCCTTTTGCATTTTCTAATAGTCCTGGAAATGGAATGGTTTCAGGGTCACAATCCATTGGACCATAATGACATTACTTTCAACCCACTCTCTGTATACAAGTTTCATGTCTTGTAAAGGATGAATTCCTCATCAATCATCATTTATAGAAAGGAGGATCTCCAACTTTGTCTTCCAAATAGTTGGACTATTCAAACATGTTTAGGAAAGTAGAAATCTACATCTTCCTTTTCCCATCAGTTCTTGATTGCTCAATTAAACTTATCCCTGGAGCTCAAGTTCCTACTTGCAATCTATACCACATGTTCCAGGCATAGTCAGTTTGCTTAAAAGAATTCATAAAAAGACTCTATAGAGGGGTTTACCATCCTCTTATCTCTCTAACATCTTTACCTGATTTCTGTAACTTCTATTAACAGAAGTCATGAGTTTTCATTAGGTCAGACATCAATCAGGTTCACAACCTAATTCAAATGAATGAGGGGATAATTTTTCATAATTTTTGTGTATATAATAATATCTTTTAGCCTTTCATAAATGCACATCACCTAATTGACTATATAATGGGTCTCTGCCAATGCCAGCAATTCTAATTGTAGGAAAAAGACTTGGAGGAAGGGGAAGCTGAGTGACAAAGCAGGTTGAAAAGTCAGCCATTCTCTTTTAATTTTACCAAATAGTTTCAGACATACAAAAGAGGATGAAGAGAAAGATGGACTGAAAAATGATACATAAGATACAATAAAAGCTGAAATTTCCTAAGAAAAGAATGCTAAATACCGTATTTCCCCAAAAATAAAACCCAACCAGAAAATAAACTCTAGCATGATTTTTGGATGCTCTTAATATAAGTCCCAAAAATAAGCCCCAGTTAAGATTATCAGCCCTGGGGAGGATGGGCATGGCCAGCACAGGAAGCTGCAAGCGCACAGGTGCTGACGGTGTCTGGCAGCAGCTGCAGCCTGCTGCACCTTAGCCAGCACACTCTGGGGCTGCATAGCCCATGCAGTGCAGATGAGTTCGAGCTCTGCAACCACAGGACCAGCCCCCCAAGCAGCAGGCAGAGGCAGAGGCAGAGGCATGGGGAGGAAGTACACGATCCAGCCTGCCAGATGCGCCTTGCGGCCGTCTGCCCATCACAACCACAGTCAAGCAAAGACAGACAGTGGGATGAAGTGGGTGGGTGACCACGGGAGGCTCATCCAGGGTATGCGGCGAAGCTGGAGGATGACGTTGGATGGCAGGGGCCGAGTGTGCAGGGACCGTAGCATGGCTCCACCCCCACCCTGACACCTGCCTCATCTCGCGGTAGCGGCATCAACATCAGACGGAGGCCGAGGCATGGGGGGGGAAGGCACATGATCCGGCCCACCAGACATGACGTGCAGCTGCCTGCTCAGTCGCAGCTCCAGGCAAGGTGAGATGGTGTGGGTGGGCGGCCACACAGCACATCCAGTGGGCTGGATTGTGTGCCTCCTCCCCATGCCTCTGCCTCTGTCTGCTGCTTAGAGGGCTGACCCGGCAGTTGTAGGGCTTGGACACACCTGCGCTGCATGGGCTGCACAACTCCAAAGGGGCTGGCAGGCTGCAGATGCTGCCAGACACTGTCAGCTCCCGCGCGCTCGCAACCTCTTGTGCGTGTTTCAGGGGGTGGGGTAGCCAGCTGGGCTGATCCGCCTGATACTGTGTTTCCCCCCAAAAAAATAAGCCCTATTGCATCTTTTGGAGAGAGAAAAAAAGAACAGGTCTTATTTTCAGGGAAACATGGTATATATCTAATCAACTGCCAGTATGAGAAATGCAAAACAAGATGTCCATTATGTTGTGTAAAAGGCAGAAAAAAGCAAGATATTTAAAAAGTGCATTGAAAAAGAGAAAAAGAAAAGAAAAACTAACAACTATACACATATTATTCCCTCTATTGAATACTGATTAATGTATAAGTACAAGATTAATTTCTCACCCCTTGCAAAACAGTGTAGGAAGTTAGCACCCACCCCTCTCCTGGAAAAATGAAAT
>QLTV01001233.1:1519619-1540822 GCA_003457575.1 Thermophis baileyi
TTCAATGTTATATAAATAAAATAAACAAAACATTAAAAAAAAGTTACGACGGCACGGAAAAAAAAAAGAAAAAGAAAAAAACTTAACACCTATAAACATATTATTCCCCCCCCGATTAATACATTACTACAAAATTAATTTCCCACCCATTGCAAAACAGGCCCAAAAGATTTTAAACTACCAAATCCATTTGCAAATTACTAACCTGTCATCTGTATACTATATTAATGACAAAATAGTTAACAGGAAGAACAACAATAATAAAGACAAGATTAAAGTTTCAAATGTCCCTGTTAAGAAACTATTGTTGTGAACAACTTGTAGAAAATTTTCCACTGCATTTTATCCATCCCATATTATCCCAAAGATTAACACTAATTTGTTCTGGATTAAATATCCACATTTGTTTCTTAATGCCATTTCTTATCAATTGTTGTCTGATTAAATATAATAATCTCCAAAGTTGGTCAACCCAAAAAAGTCCAGATAAAAAAAGTTCCATTCTCCCATCTACTTCGATTCTCCTGGAAAGCTAATTTGCTTCTCCTCACAGTGTAATTTTTACTATTGTAAAAGACTGCAGACATAAACTTCAAAGAGATGTATGCCATCAACTCAGTTGATTCTAAATTTATATAATCTCAATTTCTTTCCAACAAATCACATTCCTTTTGTGACTCTAATTCTAGAACAACATTCCTCTGAATATATTCCACAGCCATTATCATTTCATCAAACTTTTTAAAGAAGCTTTCAATTAAAAACTGCATGTTACTAAACAGTCTTTTTAGCCACCTCTCTTTGTTTGTAATGCGACCCATTGTTGCTTTGTATAAGTTAGCCTGAGAACAAAAAACACTAAAGCAAAGTGAAAAAAGAAATTAAAGGAACAGGAAAGATATTTTCTAGATAAGTTGCTCAAAAGTTAAAATAAAAATAAAAAATAAGCTCCAAATGTTTTATAAGTTAATACTGTAAAGTGCAAAAATGCTGTGGTGAAACTCTAATATTGATGTAAATCAAATAAATGAACTTTACCATCAAAGGAAATGCTGTGTTTCCATACAGAAAAGCAAGAGTTAGTCAAAATAACAACATAAATCAAAAGAAGGAGGAATAAAAAACAGATAAAATCCAGCAAGGGGTTAAAGTAGAACAACATTTAATCTGCCAGTTAACTTTTAAAGACAAAAATGCAAAATAAAGCAATAAATAAAGTGAAAGTTAATACCCAGGCATGCTTAGAAAACAGAATGTTGAAAGGAAAATTATTGCTCTAACTTTCTGACCACTCCCAAAGGGAATTCGAATCTTTAAGACTTCTCTTCCCAGATGGGTCCACAGCCATCTGAGTCATTCCTAAATGTTCCCATTCAAATTCAGATAACAGCACTGCCAGAAAAATCAGTTCTGGCAACAAAATCAACAGATTGTACACAGGAAAGGAAAAAAATTCCTTAAAAAATCATCAACTATCTTGGCAGGGAGATATGTGTATGTGTCATCTGCCTCATCATTCAGCAATAACAACATCTCTATTTGAAACTTAATCAAATTAAGCTAACGTTATATTCCTTCCTTTATTCTTTATTTTTTAATATTATAGCTTATTATTTTTTCTGAAAATATATGAAAAACCTTATTTTTACATATCTTATCTCTTACATATAAACAAATCTTTAGAGCCTCATCATTCAGTCCTAATCAAAAATCCATAAAGAACTATTAGAAAGAACATTATATATATATAATGTAATAAAGATATATATATATATTACATATTTATATATAAATATATAAATATTACATATTTATTATATATCTATTATAATATATATATATATTCCTCTCCTTTGCTTTTAAAAATCTTGATATTTATTCACTTTACATAGTGTTCCAAAAACTGATTTTTTTTTTCATTTTCTTTTTGTCTTTTCTTAGGAAATTCTTCATAAGTTTAACACATCCATTTTGTAAATCTAAGATAAGTAAGTTATCCAAGTCAAAGTAAATCCAGTGTACTAACTTTTTCATTTTTCTAACTGTATCATCTTCTATCTCTTCTTTCAAATTTGCATGGTAGCAGACAATCTTAAGAGAAATTTCCAGATCATTTTCCCCCAAGTATCTTTGAATTCTTTCAAAATTAAAATATTTTCTCCATTTTGCATAAGTGGGTCTCTTCTCCTTTAACTATAATCTTTATTCATTCTGATTGCATGAATTAGCATTTAGCCTTCAAAGTCTCCTCTTACCATGGTTTTTTTTCCTAATCCACAACATCTTGCTTCAGGTTGATTTCTTACATTTAGATTCAAATTTTTCATATATTTTGATATAATTTTAAACAACTCACAGGAAGGATTCTTGGAATTAATTTCAAAATTTTATTTCCAATCTATCTGTCCCAGTCTATTTATAACATTCCAAAATCAATGTCCTAACCACTCTTTTTGCTGTTTATTAAGAATAATAGATTTGTAAGTCTTTACATTTACTTGAAACTTCTTTCACCGAGAATTGAAAGAAAATCACCTGGTATAATGAAACCTGCCTTTCTGAAGATTCTTAATATCCAAAAATCAGAATAATTTTGAGAAGTGATTAAGAAAGGAAGTGGATGAATGCAGGGTCCATCTGAAGGCTCCAAATGGCAGCTTGGGAAAATCTGACTTTTCCTCAGCTCCCAAAAATTTGAAATCCATTATGCTGTTTTCTGGTCTTCTCATGGGAAGCCTCTGTATAGAGTGCTTATGGGCAGTCCCGGGTTCTCCAGTTAGTCCAGATAGGAATTTTGAGATGCCAATAAACTGTGGTCAGTTTATTATTTAGTAAAAATATTTATAAATAGAAATATCATCCACTGGGTGAAGGATATAATGGTAGTTGCTATTCCAATAACTGAGAGGAGTTTAATAGTTTCCTCAGTGTTTTTAATGCTACTATTTGCATATGGAAAAAATATGTATCAGTACCAACATTTATATTTAAATACATTAATTCCCTCTTGTTTATCCCAGTGTGAATAGCAGAAAACAACAATGTGTAGATTTAAATAAATACTGCCTTTCAGTTTTGCAATCGTGTTTCAGCAGCCAAAGATCTGTAAACAATTTCATTAAAATGAGTTTATAAGTCAAAATTATCAACCTGCTTGAAAGTTCAATAGTTAGAAATATGTCAAGACTTTTAAGATTTAATGCAAGTTTCAGATATTGTCTGAACTTCCTCTGAGACTTTGCAATTATAATTTATCCTAACAATCAATAGGCAGAGGTTTTTCCTCTTGTTCCTTATCTTTATATTTTAATTACAAAATGGAAAATAAAGAAAACACATAAAATTTAATGATCTGTTTTAATAATTCGATGTTTTTCTAAAATTGATTTTATAAGCCTAGAAATTATTAAGAGTATTAATTGATGCAGTTATGTCACACAACTAAGCCAGCACAGGATTTGTTTTCTGTTGGTCTTTATCTATATATTTTTTAACTTAAGGGTGAAAATTTGCTACTTTGTATTAAATGTACAGAGATTATATAACTCAGTCTCCCCTGAGTATTCTTGAACTTGTAATTCCAATATATCTAGAGTGCTTTAAGTTGAGGAAGACAGGTCTCTTTTGCAGGGGTGAAATCCAGCAGGTTCTGACAGGTGCTGAAGAACCGGTAGTGGAAATTTTGAGTAGTTCGGAGAACTGGTAGCAGAAATTTTGAGTAGTTCGGAGAACTGGCAAATACCACCTCTGGCTGGCCCAGAGTGGGAATGGAGATTTTGCAATATCCTTCCCCCAGGAATGGGGAGGGAATGGAGATTTTGCAGTATCCTTCCCCTGCCATGCCCACCAAGCCACGCCCACCAAGCCACGCCCACAAAACCGGTAGTAAAAAAAATCTGGATTTCACCACTGCTCTTTTGGCCAAGTAGTAAATATGTTATAATAACAGATACTTCTATTATTTTTCTTGTGGAATTCACGGTGATGGCATCTTTCAGAAAAAGCACTACAATTGTGTTCATACATAGCTCACCTCACAGGTAACAACCAAGGAGTTGTAAAGAGCATTGGCCAGTTTCCCTCCCACTTTATTCTGTGCCTCTCCACTGTGCCTACTAGTTAAGCTAAAAAGGTAAACAGACAGATTCCTATCAATTTCACACCAATTTCATAAATATTTTTCAAATTGGTAAGTGCTCAAGACAATGACAGTGAATGGCCTCATTGGCACCATCCAAAAGTGAAGTAGATAAAAATTATATAGAATTAGTAATGCACTAAAATAATAAAAACAATAGAAAGTATACTGCTTAGCAGGGGTTATGAGAAACCATACTACATTTATTTTAGACAGAACCAATAATACATAACCGGAAGAACCAAGGTGTCATTTCCAATTTAACCCCAATTCCACCTTCTTGGTCTCCAAAGAATATTAGTCCCTTTTAAAAAAATAAAAAAATAAAAACAGGTCTAACATTGTTTCAGAATACTTATAAATCCATGTTAACAATTATAGCATTCTTTCTGAAAAGTGGAATACTTGAGTATATAAGGAACTCATTTAAGTGCTTTGGAATGCATCAACCAAGCAGTCAGACCATTCTGAAGAAACCAAGTGTCCATTGCCGCCCAGACTCCCTTGGGAGTTGGGCGGCATAGAAATTTAAATAATAAATAAATTTAAATAATAAATAAATTGTCCAAGTCAGTAGAGGATAGTGCTTAGTAACTAATATGGTGGAGTGCCCTCAGCAGCTTCAGTCGATCAATAGACGATGGACAGATCCCAGTCCCTGAAGACATCATTACCAACATTATCAGTGAGGCATAGCAGATTATATAATAAGATGTCAGGAGTAAAGTAAAACCCTACTTTAAATCTAGACAGCCATAGAATTTAACTTCCCACCAGGGTCTATAGTGTAGACATCTATAATGTATTTGGGGATGTGATTAATGTAATATTATGCAGTTATAGTCTTTAAAAATGTTTAGCAAAATATTTTCATGCTGCAATTAGCAATATGTATAGATGGACAATAAGACATATGCTTACATCTGCAAGAATATAAAACAGTCATAGGCAAGCCAACTGTTTTCAGCAACTGATTGACAACAATTATGAAAGCAAGAATGTAAAATATCTGGAGAACACTACATGACCTCTCTCTAAAATAGAATTATTTTATTGTAGTTTATAGACTAATTTAATCTTAACCAAAGATAGTCCTTAACTTATAGCCATTTGTTTAGTGACCATTCAAAGTTACAATAGCTCTGAAAAAAGTGGCTTCTGACCATTTTTCATAGGACTATTGCAGCATCTCCATGGTGATATACTCAAAATTTGGGTGCTTGGAAACTGGCATGTGTTTACTGTTCTGGTGATCACCATTTTTGGCCTTCCCAGCTGGCATCCCACAAGCAAAGTCAATGGGGGAAGCCAGATTTGCTTAATGAACAAATAATTCATTTAACAACCTCAGTGATTCACTTAACAACTGTGGCATAAAAGGTAATAAAATGAGGCACAACTCACTTAACAACTGCCTTGATTAACAACAGAAATTTTGAGCTCAATTGTAGTTGTAAGTCAAGGTGTCAGAATTCTGACTGATGCCCTAATAAAAGCAGGAGCCCCAAGCCATTTAGCAAGAAAAATCCAGTTGTTTATTAGGAGCGCCATGTCGGCACGAACTAAGTGAAGCCAATTCTGACTTCACTCAGTTTGCACCTTGCCTCTGACCTTGTTGCCCCTTCCCCCCAAGGTGTGTCATCAGTCACATTGCCCAACAAAGCAATTTTGCGGGTTGTAGAAGTCACTCCTTCCGTCCGTTGCGGGTCTCCGTGGAGATGGCCTTGACTTTGGGCAGCTAGGATGTGTTTTGTTTTGACTGAGGTGTGAATTGCTCAGTGCAGCTGCAAGGCACGATTTCCCATCCCCCTGCCTATGGCAACTCGGGAGCAGGTCAGGAAAGCTTCGCAAGTTGGCACAAGGATTACCAGTTGAATGGCACTTTAGTCCCAGGAAGTTTTCATGATACAATTTTAATTAATGTATCCTTCAATACTTATAGATAAATAGATAGATGAGCAGATAGACAATTACTCCCACAGGTTAAATGTATAAAATATTTCTTATTGAAATGCTTCAAATTGTTTATAAGTACATTCAAATAACATTTTATTATGTTAATATTTGTTCCGCTTTTTATAAAGCACTGCAATGAGTTTAACTCTATGATAAGCATTTCATAGAAAATGTTATTTTTGCAAATCAAAGAAATCTATACAGATAATTTAAACAGTAGCAGTAAGTGTTGTGGACACAATATAAAAAAGCCTAATTCCCAGTGCAAATTATCTTAATCAGAGATAAGAATGTCTTCACGGTTACAAAAGAATGGATGAGGAGAAATCATCAGCCACATATTCATTCTTCAGAGCACACTTACTTGAAAGAAAATTGCCCTTGTGGGAAAAGTGGTTTATGTACAATAAAACATTTTAATATGCATTCAGAGAAACACAGCTTTTCAATTTCTGTTATTTGTTATTCAAAAATAGAACATACCAGTGACATCTGTAAATGAATGGCTTCATTCTATAATTTGCATATTATGCCCTCAAGGTCAAGAACTCTACAAAGCCCCAAAATGAACTGTTGACCATGATGAAGCTCAGCCTAATTCAAGCAAAGCCATCAGCAGCTCCTTTGATCTTGATCTGACAAGACATTTCTCTCATTTACTGGTAACTCAAAAATGACTCTGCCATTGGTTCTTTAGTTTCTGAGAAAGGATCAAGAACTTTTAAGTTTTGTGACAACAGCAATGAAGAGAAAAATAAAAAGGACTTGCTTGAACCAACCTTCTATTGTAAACTTCTCCATTGACTAGGTGGATGTTGAAACAATATCTCTCATTTTCTTTGTGCTTTATTCTCCAAAGTCTTGCCCATGCTTTTTTTTCTGCCAGAGCCTAAAACTATTTGTGCCCTTCTAATTACTGTATTATCTGGATTCTTTGAGACATTGTCAAATCAAATGGATCAGAATTGAGTTGATAGGAGCAGACTGAATTGACCAGAACCCACTAGGTCAACTAGTAATCAAGCTAGAGAACAAGCCAAGAACCGAAGCAATCTCATGCAATTCAGTTAAGGCAATCACACAGACTTATACTAACCTCCAATAGACCCAAATCACAAAACAGTTCCCATATTCAAGAAAAAAAATAGGAATTGGTCTATACCCATGAAGAATTGGAAATGATAATATTGGAGCCAGACTCTTGTCTTGGTGAATAACAAAGATAATAAATAAATGATAAATAATTTATTATATGGCCAAAGTTCCCAAAAGTTTGTTACAAATATAATCCAAACTTGGTTTGGATAAGGAGTATGTGGAGCAATCACAATTCTAGACTGTTTTCCTAAGCATAATTGGGCAATATTCTGATCTAGCAGCACCCCAAGCCTTTGTTCATCAATGTAATAATTATTGTTAGCAATAATTAACTCCTCTGAGCAATATAAAAGACTACAATGAGAACCTGTTTATTTGAATTACAGTTACAAAATTTAGGCATCCAGGAAACTATAGTTTTTCATTTGTTTGTGAGCAAAACTGATGGGATATTAACCTTGTAACAACTACTGTAAATTTAGAAATTTTAACCCAGTATCAGATGAAAGGTTTCAATAAGATATTGCCCATACAAATCACAAAACTGCACATGACAATATGACTAATGAGTAAGCTTTTGCAATAAACAAGTATACATAAAGGGGAAGATTAAAATTCTTACCAATATAAGAAAGAATATACAGAAAGAACAAATTTAGAGATGCAATAATAATTATATTAGAGCCTTTTGCTGTGCCTTTCTCTTTCAATGTGGATATACAATCAATTGCAAACATCTGATCCATAATAAATGTATTTTTAAATAGAAATTTAGTAAAGAAAAGAAAAGACATATAAAGAAGTGGTTTCCCCCTTTATCACAAGTATAAGCAATCTTAGTAACTTATCACTTTCTCTTCTTCTTCTTTATAAACAAATCTATAAACCCTTGTCATTTCAGGACTGACAAAATAAATATATTCAAGCAGAATAGAATCCCAGAATTACTGTAAAGGACGCCCATCTAAGCTGGACATAGTTCATGTACTTCTTCAGTGGCTTGTTATGACTTCCTTATGGTAAAAAAAATAAAAAATGTGATAAAACATTCTTACACAGATTAGACAAAAAGTGTTATTTTTCTGAGTTAAACCTGTATTGCTGTATTATAAAGTACTGAGAGCTGTTTAAAAAATACATCAATATCCATTAGCAATAGCACTTAGACTTATATACCATTTAATAATACTTTACAGCACTCTCTAAGTGGTTTACAGAGTCAGCATATTGCCTCCAACAATCTGGGTCCTCATTTTACCAATCTCTGAAGGATAGAAGGCTGAGTCAACCTTAAACTGGTCAGGATCAAACTCCTAGCAGTGGACAGAGTTAGCCTACAATAATGCATTCTAACCAATGTGCCACCATGGCTCATTGCTTCAGGAAACTCCAATTGATTTCTATAGGGACTAAGTTCAGTAGCTTACAGTGAACTCCCATGCAAGTAAGTTAGATAACCAATTTTAAGGAGACTTACTCTCGGTAAAGTGATGATAGTGTTGTAGCCTCGATTCAGAGTAGAGAATGCAATATGAAGATTCTGGCTAAAGGCAACCTCTGAAATATTTGGACAAGTAAAATCTTTCCTCCATCACAAATTCCTTAAAACATTACCAGCTGAACTTCGTAGTATGACATAACAAAGAAATTGTTAAATGCATTATTTTATTTTACTTAATTTTAAATATCCTTAAAGGTAGCCGCACCGACTCTATGGAACCAACTTCCCCCCGAGATCCGTACTACCCCCACCTTACTGGCTTTCCATAAAGCCGTTAAAACCTGGCTTTTCCGGCAGGCCTGGGGCCAATAACCGATTGATTGGCCTATGTATGTATGTGTAAATGTTTTATTTGAAAACTGATATATTTTTAAATTGTGTTTACCATGTTTTTTATTGTTGTCTTTTTTTATTCATATGTTGTGAGCTGCCCAGAGTCCTTCGGGAGTTGGGCGGCATACAAATTTTATAAATAAATAAATAAATAAATAAATAAATAAATAAATAAATAAATAAATAAATAAATAAATAAATAAATAAATAAATAAATAAATAAATAAATAAATAAATAAATAAATAAAGAGACTGCACTCCTTCAGAAAGAAAGAAAGATTATGAGATTGCCACCCCAGGGAAGAGAGGATGATTACCATCGGCCTGGAGACTGCAGGCTACAAGAGGGAGACTGAATAGGCCTCTGACTGGGCCTGAGAAGGACATGTTGAAGAGGCAATAGAATTGCCTGTAACTCCCTCCAAGTAGTGTTGGTGTGCCTGGGCTACGTGAATTGGTTACCTGGGAAAAGGCTAGATTGCCAGCAGCCCTTTCAGGGGAAATGCTACAATAATAATTGGCCCAATTCAATTGTTCTGGAACCCATGTGAGAAGCCTCCCCCCCAAGAATGAAATATTTTGGGGAATATTAAAAGAGGCAGAATCAGTCGCTACCGGTTCGCTCGTGAGCGAACATGCGCAGAAGCGTCCCGGGTGGGTGGGCGGAGCATCCCGGGCAAGTGGAGGGAGCATCATGGGTGGGTGGGCAGAGCATCCTGGGTGGGTGGGCAGAGCCTCCCGCCACCGCCACTACCGGTTCGCAGAACCGGGCCGAACCGGGAGCAACCCACCGCTGGGCAGAATATTGTATTTCCCCAAAAGAGAAACAGAAAAATCTTAATAAAGGCAGAAAGTAGCCCCAACAGATGCCTGAAGTCTTTAGAGATGGATATTTTGTGCCCATTAAGAAATCCGGGCCAATCTATTCATAACAAAACACCTTCAGCTCCAGCTGATAGGATTAAGAAAGGCAGGACATGATCTTTAGGACACAATAGAATTAACCCATCACCAATCAAATAATAAAAGCACCCAAGCAAACCTCAAAATTAGAAAATACTGTAAACTGTATAAAAATCCTTGCACTCATCAAGCTAATTTGTCAGCTGTCCCAGAACTACATGCTGCTGTTGGTTCTGCTCAGAGTCCTTCTTTCCAATCAGCCTCCATTTTATTTCCAGTACCTTTCTCCTGGCTTGGAACCGGACCAGATTTTTCCCCCTACATATAAGCATTAGTATAGTAAAGATGTTAGATCAAAAATAGGAAGACATGAATGTCATGCAAACTCATTGGCTGACTTTGGACTACTTGTTTTCTTTTCAACCAGCCTACCTCACTGTCGTGCTGTTGTGAGTATAAATTGTAAGGAGAATTGCATGCAAGTCAGACTGAACATTAGAAAGAAAGATAAGACAGAAATCCAACAAACATTTTTTTCCAGCTAACCAAGTTCTGCTCCAATGATGAAATTGTCCTGAGTGAGATCATCCTTTTTACCCTGTGTTATTTGAATGGCAGCAGCACAGCCATCCCTTTCATAAAACTGAAGCGAAAGCCTCAAACATCAGACCTGGCTAAGGTGAATGAGAAGCAAACTTTATATTTACTGCCAGGATTAGGACAAAGTGCTTATGAGATTTTCTGCTTTCAGTGTCAACATAATTTAACTGGATTTAGGCATTACTTAATTTGGGGGTATGGTGCTATTGCTGCTCTGCTGAAGACAGCCAAGCATCTTTGAAAGGTCAACCTATTAGAGGCAACTCATTTTTCATCTTCGTTTGACATGGGACCAAATCCCTTCTCCCCCTGGTTCCCTCATTTTAATTTTAGGCACTTATTTATTTACAATATTTATATAGCCATTTTCATTTTTAGAATACAAAAAGGCATAAAATCATCCATTAAAAATGTTGTTATCCTTTCCATAAACCTAGAAGTTCCCCTCTGCATAATACAAACATCCTTTTTCCTCAGTGGACATATTTGACCATAGTGGCCTGATGTTTTTTCTCTGTGACATGCAGTGGTGGGTTGCTACCAGAGGTGGGATTCAGCAGGTTCTGACCAGTTCTGGGGAACCAGTAGCGGAAATTTTGAGTAGTTCGGAGAACCAGTAAATACCACCTTTGACTGGCCCCGCCCCCATCTATTCTCTGCCTCCCGAGTCCCAGCTGATCAGGAGGAAATGGGGATTTTGCAGTAACCTTCCCCTGGAGTGGGGAGGGAATGGAGATTTTACAGTATCCTTCCCCTGGAGTGGGGTGGGAATGGAGATTTTACAGTATCCTTCCCTTGCCACACCCACCAAGCCACGCCCACTAAGCCACACCATGCCATGCCCACCAAGCCACACCCACAGAACTGGTAGTAAAAAAATTTGAATCCCACCACTGGTTGCTACCGAATTCGCCCCGGGTCGGGCAAATCGGTAGCGGCAGCGGTGGGAGGCTGTGCCCACCCACCCGGACGTCTCTGTGCATGTGCAGAAGCGCCGTGCATGTGTGCACACGCATGTGTGCACGCTCCCAATAGCGAACCGGTAGCAATGGTAATTGAAACCCACTACTGGTGACATGGCTAAAATGTGTAGTTTTAGCAAAAGGATGGTGGATTCTTGGCAAAGAATCAGATTTAGGAATATTGCCTTTGGCACAATGAGCATATTTGTTAAATTTACACAATGTTAATCCCTTCATAGTGATTTACAATCCTATTGTTATCCTTTTCTGTGCTTTTATGTATAGCTCAAATGGCTACAAAGCCACTAAATCAATTAGGAGGCAGCTTTTTGTCAAAATTCGTATTTCTTTTTGTACAAAGCAGAAAAGTATCTTTTACAAGTGGAAAAGATGTGGGGTATAATTCAACAACCAGAATCCACAGCGATGGGCAGTTTAAACAACTTCACTGATTTTTTGCTCCTTACCATTACCGAAGAAAAATCATATTTTGAAAGGCATACTCAATGCTTTTATTTTATGCTGCTCTAATGTATGCAAAAAATTGAGAGTAGTTGGCACTTCTTCAGCATGGGATACTTAATTCATCAAAGTCCATTGAAAATTATCCACATTATATTACTAGGATTTATTTTCCACTCCACATTTTAATCTATCTTTCTATTAGTGATTACATAAGTACTAGAGTTGTAGTTTACAACTAATGGTGCATGTACTACAGATAGATCTTGCTTAACGATCAGTCACTTAGTGATCATTTGAATTTTGAAAGACCTTCCAAGAGCTACTTACACTTCATTTTTGAAATTCTTATGGCTTCCCCTTTATGATCACATGGTTGCATCTTGGATGCTTGGCAATCAGGTTTTATTTACAGTCATTTGCAGCATCTAGGCCATGTGACCACAAATTTTGGGATTTTTTTGCATTTATTTTCAGTTTCCAGCAAGAAACCCCCATTGAAGAAAACAGACTTACTTAAAGGTTGCAGCATTTACTTAACAACTATCACAAAAAAGATAGTAAAATTAGTCAAAGTTCTAGATTCAATTACGGTCATAAGTCGAGCACCACTTTACTACTACACTTTACTACTGCAATAGTAAACTAGATATTATATAAAGAGCAAGTCTTTTTAATTAAATATTTCAAATTTTTCATAAGCAATAAATATAATCTCCAAATATCTGTAAACATATAAATGGACCCTAGGATTTTTATTTTTATAATGATAAAGACAGAGTTGTTTTCTAGATTGATTCGAAACTTAAGATATGAAAGAACTACGGAGCTAGAAAAACAACCCATTAGATGATAATCAAATTGGTTCTATAGCCATTGGCATTAATCTGGCATTGATCTGTTGACTCTAATCAATGAAGTTTCCCTTAATATCTTAAGGTTTCTTAAACAAGATTTAGAGAATATATTTGTGTCAAAACATAGAGGTTAAGGCACTAACATTGAAAAAGGAAGATCAATGAAGCAGATTAGTTGGGAACCTCCATGGACCTTTCTATAGATAACGTATAGAATAACTCAAAGCAATTATATATGGCTAGTTAAAGCATCAACATGCAGATATATGTAGAAACAATAATCATTCTTAAAATAACAATTCCTTCCTTGTCATTCATTTTAAACTATAGTAATTTCTATATCATTCATGTAATAGCCATAAAGCACAGTAACTAAGAAATTTACCTATATATAAAAGGATGGAGGTTTGAAACCCACCACAAATATTTTAAATAATAACCATTTTCAGCCAGATAACTTTAAGAAAAAATGGGCAGGATTCCAAAGTAAAATAGAGAACCTGCACTTAAAAAATCCATGGATAACTGAAGAAAACTTTTTTTTTTAATATAGCAATTTCTTATGTGCTATGCATGGCTTTTAACTATTGTGCTATTTTAATAATAATGGTAAATAAAAAATCTTAACCTCTGTTATATCAGAGTAACTATTGCCTCAGTTAAGAGGATTTTGCTTCCTCTGCAAAGTAGCTAATGAGAAAATAGCCTGCAAGGAAGTAAAGCAGATATAAAACAGAGAATCTAAAGTAACAAAAAAGTTTTAAAATTAATGTTCAGTTGAAACCAAACTCTTCTTATTGGGACAAATGGATAAACAATTTAAAAAGAGTTATGGAAAATTGTTTTTACACGTGATAATTTCCACAAGATTATTTAATGCACAAAAATGGAAAGAGTCCAAAATGAGGAGTCCATGTGGATTCACACAATGGCGCAATGGCTGAAGATAGCAGCAGAGCCTGCAAAACTGATTTGTTTTTAGAGAAAGGACAATAGCTCAATATATTAGTCATTGGAAATCTCTTATGGATTTTTTTTGCAGCAAGAAAAAAAATGAATTTGTAAATGTATGTGTTTGATGATTAGAAAGGGTAGACTGTGGAAAGAAGGAAATTATGTTGTAATCTTAGAGAGAGAGTGTGTGAAACATAATTGTATTATAACTGCTGTTAAGAAGACTGGAAGCCTATTCTTTATAACTTTTTCTTTCTTTCACTTTTCTATTTCTTTCTTTGTACTTTTTCACTTTTCCTTTTCCTTACTTTCCCTACTTTTCCTTTCAAAAATTGTATTGTTTTTATTCCTTGAACAATTTATTTAATAAGAATTCTACATATAAAAAAGGGAACCTAAAGTGACTTAAGAGAAAAAGCTACTTTCAAACCATAGTAGGAAAATGTATCTGGAAATCTAAATTGGGATGCTAGGGAAGTGAGTAAAGGCTGATGGTGTCTGTTTCTGCCCTTAAAAAATAGTTGCTATCCTGTTCTGGCAATGAGGCAAATGAGAGTAAACAATAAAGAATCAACAATAAAGTTATGTTTGATTAAACTTTCTTTTTAGTCCAGACAGGACTGGCTATGGACATTCTGGTGCCTCTCTATGGTTAGGCTGATCTGATTTTGTTCAGAATTTATAAAAGACACACTCATTTCTTTTTTCCTTGAGTTTTTGAGCTTTACGTGTATGATTCTCAGCTCTGAACATTTCTTTTTTCTTTTCTCAGACATTTGATGGATAAAGTCACTCGAATTCATTCCCAGTTGGATCACAAGCATGGAGATAGTCCATGTGATCTCGCCTGGGGGGAGATCTTACCCAATTATCTGGGAACAGTTTGATCTTATTGGCCCTGATGAAGTGGACAGGGCCCTTGATGCTTTCAGCACCACCACCTGTCAGTTAGATCCCAGTCCATCTTGGATGGTGAAAGCCTCCAGGATGGCGACTAGCAATGGATCCAGGCAGTGATTAATACATCACTAGAGGAATGGACATTTTCAGAAGCTTTTAAGGAAGTCCTGTTTCTCCTCCTCCTTATAAAACCACTTCTGGATCCCACTGCCTGAACAAATTTTGTCCAATTTCCAACCTCCCATTTTTCGGGAAGGTTGTACAAAAGATGGTGGCCTGGTAACTTCAGAGCGTCCTGGATGAAACAGATTATCTGACCCCTTTCAGTCAAGACTGAGACCCAGTTATGGGATGGAAATGGCATTGGTCAATGATCTTTGGTGAGAATGGGATGAGGGTAGTGCAACTATCTTCACTCTCCTTGACTTCTCAGCAGCTTTTAATATCATCAACCATGGTATCCTTTTGGGTTGGCTATGGGGCCTGGGCCTGGATGGCACAGTTTTGTCTGCTTTGACTTGTTTCTCCATGAACAGTCTCAATCAGTGTTGATTGAGGGTGAGAGGTTCAGTCCTCGGCTGCTACTTTGCGGCATGCCACAAGGCTTGGTATACTCTCCACTCCTTTTCAAAAGCTATATGACCAACTGTCACCATGGGTTGAGATATCTACAGTATGCTGATGATACTCAACTCTATATTTCTACCCTTGATGACCCAAGTGGGGCCACTGTCTCAGGGTGCCTGGAGGCTGTGGGGTCTGGATGAAAGACTAAACCCTGGCAAGATTGAATGGTTTTAGGTACAGGGGGTTCCTTGATGTGGGACTTTGTCATCTTTAACTCTGGATGGGTACCAGTACCACTGCCCTAGATAGATCCAGTTGCAACTTCAGGGTTCTCCTGGACTCATGACTCCTACTCAAGGAGCAGGTGGCAGGTGAAGCTTGGAGAGCCTTTACACAACAGTTGTGGCCTTTCCTAGATCAGGATTCCCTGCACTCAGTTGTTCAGTCTCTAGTCATCTCACGGTTGGACTATTGTAATGAGCTCTACATGGAGCAACCCTTGAAGAGCATTTGGAAGCTACAGCTGGTGCAGACTGTGGCATTATCGGCATTTCTTGGGGCCCCAAGAATGGCCCACATAACATCATTGCTTCCTGAGCTGCATTGGTTGCCGTTCTGCTTCCAGGTACATTCAAGGTGTTGGTGATCCCCTTTAAAGCCCTTCATGGCATGGGTCCAGGCCAGGGGTGGGTTCCTCCCGGTTCAGACCAGTTCTCCCAAACCGGTAGCAGCCTGCTGGTGATGTCATGATGACGTCACCGAACCGGACCGGTCAGTACTGGTCCGTGGGGACCGCCATCTTTTTTTTTAATTTTTTTTTAATTCAAGAGCCAAGGTGGCGCAGTGGTTAGAGTGCAGTACTGCAGGCTACTTCAGCTGACTGCTAGCTGCAGTTCAGCAGTTCAAATCTCACCGGCTCAAGGTTGACTCAGCCTTCCATCCTTCCGAGGTGGGTAAAATGAGGACCCAGATTGTTGGGGGCAATATGCTGACTCTGTGAACCGCTTAGAGAGGGCTGTAAAGCACTATAAAGCGGTATATAAGTCTAAGTGCTATTGCTATTGCTATTGCTAATTTTTTTTTGAAATTTTTTTTTTGAATTTTTTTTTTCCTTCTGAGCATGTTTAGAAGCCGACTTCCTGTACTGTGCATGCAGTCGCCATCTTTTTTTCGGCTTTGTTTTTTTTTTCTTCAGATTTTTTTGTTACTGCGCATGTGCGCGCATGCAAAGCGTGCACGTGCCCACGAGGCACGCCCACATGGCGCGGGAGGGAGTGAACCAGCAGCGAGGTAAGTTGGAACCCACCCCTGGTCCAGGCTACTTGAAGACCATCTCATCCCACTGGTATTATCCATTTCATTCGTGCTGGTAGAGAGGGCATGCTGCAGGTCCCGTCAGCCTGATTATTCCGGCTGGTGGGGTATAGGAGAAGAGCCTTCCCTGCTATTGCACCTGCATCTTGCCCCCCAAGTGAGGTTGGCTCCAACACTCCTATCCTTTTGTAAGGAAGCCTAAAGAACTGGTTCTGCAATTTGGCTTGGGGCCCCAATGAGGGAACAGCACAGTGGAATGGTTGATTAGTAACAACATATCCCATCTCCCACCATTCTGCCCCCATACTCTCCATATGTAATTAGATTTTAATGGTTGGTTTTAACTTATTTATGTTTTAATGTATATAGATAGATATATTTTTATGACTATAAGCTGCCCAGAGTTACCCTGTGATAATATGAGCGGCCAATACATTTTATAAATAAATAAAATTTTACCCTATTTATATTATAAAATTATTTTACACTTGAATGGGACTGCTAACCCACAGAGAATACTGTTACTGCTTTTGCTTTTTTATTGTTTTTTTTTAGAAGTCTTTTCAATTTTTTTGCCACCTTAAAAATTATTACCAAGTCATCCCCAAGTTCAGGATGAGCAATTTCATACTATATTTAGGCTATAAGTTTGAATTTAGGCATCTCCTTTTCTTTGATGGTTAAAGCTAACAATGAGAAAAGTATCAGACTACATCTGAATGTAGAGCCGAGGTGGCGCAGTGGTTAGAGTGCAGTACTGCAGGCTACTTCAGCTGACTGTTCAGCAGTTCAGCGGTTCAAATCTCACCGGCTCAAGGTTGACTCAGCCTTCCATCCTTCCGAGGTGGGTAAAATGAGGACCCAGATTGTTGGGGGCAATATGCTGACTCTGTGAACCGCTTAGAGAGTGCTGTAAAGCACTGTGAAGCGGTATATAAGTCTAAGTGCTATTGCTATTGCTATTGAATGTGAATTATCTAAATTTGAGTTTTTAAACCATATGGCATCATTCCAAATTTTGCAATTTAATTTGTCAATATCAAATTATATTTATTAAAGAAAAGCCTATGTGGATATGTGCCTAGATTCATGACAACAATATAGAAAAATAAATATATTATGAAAAATATTTGCAAAAACATTTTACTTTAGACGAAATGACTGCCTATGTTTAAAAAATGTATCTTAGCTCAAATCCGTGTGTGTGTGTGTGTGTGTGTGTGTGTGTGTGTGTGTGTGTGTGTGTTGTAAAATTTTCTGAACGAAAATGGAAATTGGATGTTGAAAAAGAAATACAAAAAAATAAAATTGGCAAATTGGCAAAAACAAGAAAATAGAATTGATAAATTTGCCCTGTCTAATTATATCTCTCTATTTATGTTCTTAAATTTACATTGGGTATTACTATGTCATAATGTTTACAAACTTACTTTGTGATTGACCAGACAAGTTTTCATCTGCGTGTAGAATGGTAATCCAATATTGTAAATGTTTTGCTTCAGTAAGAAGGAAACCTAGTTTTCCCCATTTCCCTGACAGGATGAATCAGGAAGTGCACGGACTATAGCATATTCTTGATGTAACAGCTTTTATTTTAGAACATTTGACAGAATTGATTTGGAATATAAATTGCATTTAGGGGGGGGGATAAATTGTGAAGAAGAAGAAGGTTCATTGATTTATGAATACCAGTTTATAAGCCAATAACACCAGCGGCGGGTTGCTCCCGGTTCGGCCCGGTTCTTAGAACCAGTAGCGGTGGTGGCGGAAGGCTCCGCCCACCCACCCGGGATGCTTCTGCGCATGCACAGAGGTGGCGCATGCAAGCGCACGCAAACCTGTAATAAAAGGTTTTAGAACCCACTACTGAATAACAAGTATAACACAAATAGTTCTACTTTCAATGCTGGCTTTCCTCATCTAGAGAAGCTTCTGAAATCCTGAATAGATGCCACCAAAAGACAACATATAGTAAAGCAACCATATCTGTGCTGCAAAGTGCAGATGACCATTCAATGCTAGCAAGGGACACAGAAAACCTTAACACGTTGTTGTCTTCTAGTAATTTCATTGATTGTTGACTATATGCCATTACATCAGCGGTGGGTTGCTCCCGGTTTGGGCCGGTTTGGTGAACTGGTAGCTGCGGTGGCAGAAGGCTCCGCCCACCCGCCTGGGACACTTCTGCGCATGCGCAAGCGCGCACGAGCGAACCGGTCCTTCAGGTCTTCCAACAATTCACCCGTTACCACTGTAACTGAGTCTCACCCTGAGTCTGCACTGCAGCATATTTCTTGACTGCTTATTCCTTTACTTTTGATGGTTGACCTTAAAAGGCAGAAATTATCTACTACTTCAATGCCTTCATTGTCAATGTTATGACTCGTTGTACTTATTGTCATTAATTTGATTTTCTTATATTTAAACTTACTCCCATTTTTTCACTGTGTTCCTTGATTTTTGTTATAAATCTCTGAATTTTTAGGTATCGGATAGTATCATTAGCAGAGATTATTGATATTTATTTCCCCAAGTTTAGTACCATACTCATTTTCTTCCAATCCAGGATTGAATAAATAAGGGGTGAGGATACAGCCTTGTCTTATTATTTTGCTAACCTGGAGAGAATCTATTTCACCATGTTTTCTCCATATTGTGCCTTCCTGACCTCTGTGTAGGATGTTTTGATATTCCCATTCTTCTAAGGAGTATCCACAACTTGATGTGATCAACATGATGAAAGGCCTTTCTATAATTGATGAAGTACACAGACTATTTTTTTTCACTCTTTCCATTATGACAAATTGTATATACCGTCATCTACAATAATGTCTCATATTCCTTGGCCTTTTCTAAAGCCACTATCCTCCCGTGACTTACACGTTTTTCAGCCCTGATCTTAAAGCAGCTTGCTGTTATTCAGGATACTGCTTATAAACATTATGTGCTTAGAGCAAAAAGCATTGTTAGAGACCCCACACACCCACTTCACGGTCTACTACTGTTGCTCCCCTCTGGGAGGAGGTTTCAAAATATCTCTAGCAGGACTACCAGATTCTGTAACAGTTCCATATGGTAAACTCATGTTTTCCTCGCCATGTACATATATACATCCGGACTAGACTGTGTTGTTTCTCTGTGTCATATGACATATGTGGGTATGTGGATATATGCATAATTTTGTATTTATTTATTTTGTCATGTTTATGTAGTGTATATTGGAGGTGATGACCTTTTGAGAGCTGTATGCAATGAAATTTCATTTTAATGTATGCTGATTAGTGTACATTTAAAGTGACAATAAAGTTATTCTAAAGTTATTCTATCTTTTTTATTCTGCCTCACATGAAAATCTATTGTAAAAAGGTGTATTTCTTTAGTGAATTGCAGAGATTTGCTGTGCTCTTATAAGATTTTCCAGATTATTAAAACCATTAACAGTAGTAATTGGCCAGAATTCTATACTGTTTCATTAACAGAAATTAAAAATGAAACTAAAATAAGAAAATATGATAAACACAATGTTTCTAAAGTATTAGAAATAAATTAGAATTCTTACTAACTCACAAAAGTACTAACTAAACACTAATAGTTCTAATTTACTAAACTATGTTATTAAACTATCCTCTATCTCTTTACTCAGATTACATTCCTGCCTTGGACCCAGTTCTCTTTTATCTGACTGTTGTTCTAGTATGGTGCTTCTTTCTGTCCCTCAAGACTATTCCCTCTTCCCTCTGCACAACAGTGACATGCCAAATAAAACTTTGCTATGTGCCTTGAGATTTGTGAGATTTTCATCTGCCAGCTTTTAAATTTAGGTTTTTAAAAATATAGAGCACCTTGGATTGCCTGTATCATGAAACTCTGGATGACTCTGTGGAGGAGGCACTTCAAATGTACAAGATAAGGAGCTTCTAATTCACTATTCCACATGAAGCAGAAACTTCCAGTGAATACTGTTTTCTTATATCTGCTCCTGAGAATTGTTGAAAGAAGAGTGCTAAAAATTGAAGCATGCTCATAATATAAAGCAGCTTTCTACATTTGATGGAACCCAAAAAAACCCCTGAAAACAGTATATAAACAACTGTCAAGCAGCAGGCTGTTGCCAAACATTCACGAAGAGTAATTTAAGTGGGAACTGTTGGAAGAAATGTCCATCTGGGTTCAGTTCCAAGTGGGGAGAAAGACACTGGAAACATGGAAACTGCTTGAAAAGATGGTTTAATGGTGGACAGGACCACATGGTTTTCAGGTCCTGGGCAAAAAAGCACATGGGTGAGAGAGATAGAGAGATTTATACCCTCTCTTGGGCCCCGCCTTGGAGCTTCCTGTTCCTGTGTAAGAAATGTATTCTGATTGGTTGTCAGACTCCCATGGGGCCATGCAGGGGTAACTTTGTAGTGTTTTGAGTCCCAAGCTTGGTTGAATCTTGCTGGGTGATGATGTAATGAAAGGGCTTTGGGCAATTCCTATTATGAGGGCTAATCTTTGTTGGATCTTGGGTGAGGGTTTTTGCTTATGAATAGACCTAGCCAATGGTGAAATCCAATATTTTTTACTACCGGTTCTGTGGGCGTGTCTTGGTGGGCATGGTGTGGCTTGATGGGCGTGGCAGGGAAAGAATACTGCAGAATCCCCATTCCCGCCCCGCG
>QLTV01001233.1:1540908-1555814 GCA_003457575.1 Thermophis baileyi
CTACTCTGGGGCCAGCCAGAGGTGGTATTTGCCGGTTCTCCGAACTACTCAAAATTTCCGCTACCGGTTCTCCGAACTACTCAAAATTTCCTTTACCGGTTCTCCAGAACCTGTCAAAACCTGCTGGATTTCATCCCTGGACCTAGCTGTCTCTTTATCTCTTAAGTGCTGGCATCTGCTGTGGGCTATTGAGGAGGGTGGGGCTATTAAGAGTGAGTCTGCTTCCTGCCTAAAAAAAACATGTTTCTACATTTCTCATCCAGGGAGGTATAATATTCTGCCTTTTTAATATTTCCTAGAATATTTCATTTTTCTAGGAGAGGGGCAGGTGCTAACTTCCTACAGAACAATAAATAGAATCACTAAATATCAGCAAATCCAGCAGGAAACTGGGTGGAGCTAGACAACCTGCACAACAAACACCCAATTTAACTACTGACCCAATAGTCTCTCAAGTTGTATCTCTTTCCAAAGCTCCAAGGGTGAAAGGACACTCCACTCTCATCAAGAAAGGGCTTTCAGCTTTTCAGCGGTCAAGTTGAATGCTCTCTGAGTACTCTTGTCCCTTTTCTATAAAGGAAATTGACACTGCCATTGGTAGTCTGAAATGTGGTAAAGCAACAGGCTCTGATGGCATTCATCTAGAATTCCTGATAAACTCCAGGAAGCACACATGGAATTGGATTGGTAAATTTCTCTCAGATGTACGGCTGCCTCCCACCAGAATTCAAAAAAGCTAAAATAATATCACTTCTAAAACCTGGCAAATCACAAGACAGAATTGAAAGCTACCACCCAATCACCCTTTTGTGCTCCTGCTACAAACTCCTGGAAAGATTCATTATAAACAGTATAGGTCCCATAATAGATGAACATCTGCCCATGGATGACAAGACTGGAGCTGTGTAGACCAGATGCTAAGCCTAACAGGCTATATTGAAGCAGGATTCCAACAAGGCCTCAAAACTAGGGCCGTGTTTGTAGACCTAACTGCAGCATACAACACAGTTTGGAAGGATGGGTTGATATACAAATGTTCCATATTATCCCCTGCAAAAATCTCTATCAACTAATTAATAACATGATAAGTGATAGATCCTTTCAGATGTTTGTTTGTTTATTCATGTCAGAAGCATCACAATTAAAAACCATTTATCTGAAGTGGTGTAGGGTTTCCTGCCTAAGCAGGGGGTTGGACTAGAAGACCTCCAAGGTCCCTTCCAACTCTGTTATTCTATTCTATTCTATTCTATTCTATTCTATTCTATTCTATTCTATTCTATTCTATTCTATTCTATTCTATTCTATTCTATTCTATTCTATTCTATATGACAAAATATAAAATACAAAATTAAAATATATACAAATTAATTAAACAGATCTTGCCCAGAAACTAACATTAATTGTATTCTGTTGCACTGTCATGAGGTCCTCAAATGTACACTGATTGGGACACAAAGGGCAGATGTTGTAGTCTGCATGTCACCACAATCGCAAAGAACAGAAGCCACTGGATAGCCCCATGTTCAGAATGTCTCTTGATCTTGTTACCCGTGCACAGTCAATTCAGTGATTTCCATACTTCCCAGCTTTCATCAGACCCAGGTGCAGCTCTTCTTCTTTTTTTAAAAAAAATCAATTTTTATTACAATTTTTTTGTTCCCCCTCCCCAAATATACATATTTTATGAACAAAGTGTTGTCCGGATCATTCTTACATATCTTTTCATATACATAATCCATTTTACATCATATCTCTGTTTTCAATTTCGGCCATAATATTCTCTTTACATACTTCTTTATCTTTATCTTAATTTATTTTCTTCTTAATCCATAAGCAATATTTCTAGTCTCCCTAAATTCCTAATCTCTTACAATAACCTCAATTAATTATCTTATTTCTCCATTGCTAAATATATTTCTCAAATTTCCTATCCCACTACATTTCAACTTCATCTCTTAATTTATCTTATCTTTAAAGTTAAACCAAATTACCCTTTCACATTCCATCTGCTGTTCTATTTTACTATAAACAATATACATCATCATATTCAAATCTTGCATAAAAACCCTTTCACTTAATTGACTATCCACAATTCATAATATTTCACCATCCCACTTTTACTGCTGATCTGTTTTGCTATAACAATATACATCATCATATTCAAATCTAACATAAAAACCCTTTACCTTGATTAACTATCCACAATTAATAATATTAATAGAATTTCCTTAAATCTACTAATATGAACCCTATTTCTTCCTTCTTTCCACTAACTTTGCCCTGTTTAACCATTTTCTTTTGGTCTCTCAAAAATTCCACTTCTCCTTTTGTTTCTCCTTTTATCCCCTTCCCTTAGCTTCTTCTTTTTCTTCTTTTTATTTTTATGTATCTTATATCTTTTCTCCTGAGTCCTTTTTTTCTCTTTTGAGTTTATTATTCATGTGGTTCTCCCCCCAATTTTCTCTGATCTCTTCCCACTATTTCCCATTTTACCCTTTGATTGATTCTTTTTAAAGGGATATTCCCCTCTCTCAACTCTTTTCTTACCACTGTAAATCGTGTATTATATCTTTTCTCCTGAGTCCTTTTTCTCTCTTTTGAATATATTGTTCGTATGGTTCTTTCCCAAATTTTTCTTAATCTCTTCCCACTATTTCCCTCTTTGCCCTTTGATTGATTCTATTTTGAGGGATGTTCCCCTCTGTCTACTCTTTTTGTGCCACTGTAAATCCCAGTGAAATTATCAAACTTTTTTTTACTTTCAGTCCCTTTTTCTTCAATGTTGTTTTCTTGTTCCTCATTTATGTTCTCTTTTACCACCTTCTCTCCTGTTTCCTGCTCTGTGTATTCCAACAAAATTTCTGACTCTTTATTACCTTTTAAAGTTTCACGCATATTTTTTAACATTTCAAATAATTCCTCATACATCCACAGCTCCATGTTTCCAATTTAACAAGTTGGTTTTTTTAAATTTATATTATATCACCTTTAATTAAAATGGTCCATATAGTCTCTTTTAATTTTCAAATTCTAATGTCCAATTCAAATATTAGTCCAATCCACTCCAAGTCAAGGATTTATTATCTTCCACAGTCATAAACAATCAAAGCCGAGCAGTGTAGCAAAACAAACACTCTTAAAAGCTCTCACAGTTCCCAAATTGTCTTTTCCGATATCCAAGGTCAAATTACACAGCTGCACTTTCTCTTCTGTCTTCCACCCGGTATTGCAATGCTCTCTTTCCACCAGCAGATGGCTCTCTCAAATCCACAATACTCTCAAATCAGCTGCTTGTCAAAAACTTTTAAAATACTTTAAATCCACATAAAAATTGTTTTTCCCCAGGTTCTTTCCTCTTGTTTCTTTTGTTTTATTTTTAAGTTTCTCCTAGTTCAATTGTAAAAATAAGAATCTTCTTGGGCTTTTGTGTTTTAATCTCCATTTTGTTCTTCTCCCTCCATGAAATTTCCTGATTGCCAATTAGCCGCTAATTTCAGCTCTGGGACATCTTTTAAAATCCAAATTCGAAATTTCCTTTTACCTGTAAGTTGGCCAATCACTCACCCGGTTCCAACACTCCGTTCAAAACACCACTCCTGCACAAAAACCTAGTCCGGTTGCCCCAGCTTCGAAGTGGTCATTTTAAATGGCGCCCCCCCCACCGCCGGTTCAACGAGCTGTCTCTGACCTGTTGAGGAACTTGCCTGTTCCTTTTGGTCGCCCAAGCCGCCTCTCCTTCTTCACCATCCCTACAGGACGGTTCCGGTCCAAAGACCCCCCAACAGCAGTTTGTCTGGCTGGGTTTTCACGGAGCTCATCAGAGCCTGCTATTTTCCCAACCAGTCTTGCCATGACGTTTCCGGTTTCTCCAACCAGGTGCAGCTCTTCTATTGGTTCCATCCAGGTTGGTTCTTTGTAGCTTTCCATAGATCTACTTTACTTTCAAATTCTTCAAAATTTTCTGTCGACCTAAGGAAGCTTTTCCTGGATTGCAGTTTCTGCTGAGCTAGTTGTAGGCCATAGAGAGGTTGTTGTCTAGATATTGATGATTTGAGTCTCTCTGTGTATGCTGCTGCTGCTTCTCTGTGAACAGCAGGTAGGGTAATGCTGGCTAGGTGATGGATCTTATCTAGAGGGGTAGGTTTAAGGCATCCAGTAATAATTCTACAAGCTTCTTTCAAAGCAACATCTACTTTCCCAGCATGTGCTGATTTATATCAGATTGGGCAGCTGTATTCATCTGCTGAGTAGCAAAGAGCTAGAGTTGTTTTCTTAAGGACCTTTGTTTGGTCCTTAAGATAGGACTCTATCTATCCCAGATAGAGCTCATTAATTTCCTGGGGACATTATTTCATCCACTGACCTTCAGTTTAGTGTTGATATAATGCTATTTATATGTTAGGGTCCTAGCTATAGTGACCCCTAAATATTTAGAGTCCTTTCAGATAAAAATGGGGGACAACATAAGTAAGGTAAGAAGATTAAACAACAGCCTCCCACACGACTCTGTAATGGCACATACACTATTCAACTTATCAGATATGCTGGCGACGAGGGGATTCAAATTTGTATACGCTAATGATTTGATCATAGCAGTACAAGAAAAACACATGGAAGTGGCTATGAGCCTCCTGTCCAAAAATTATAAAATCTTGGGAAAATTCTTCACTAACTGGAGGCTCACTTCTAGCACCAGCAAAACAGTAACTACATGCTTCCACCTTAACAACAAACTAGCATATGAAGTCCTGAAGGTCTACTTAAACAACTTGCTCCTTTGTGATCCCCATCCAAAGAACCTTGGAATAACATTGGACTGGACTTTTTCTTACAAGATTTACCTAGAGAATAAGGTGGCAAAAATCAACATTATAAACAACATACTCCAGAAATTATGTGGAATTAAATGGGGAGCTTCAGCTGCCACCCTCAGGGCATCAGCACTAGGGATGGTCTACTTTGCCCCTGTATGGCTTAATAGCTGCCATACTGGTAAGTTAGTTGCCAAATTCAATGACACCATGAGGATTATAAGCGGATGTATTAAAACCACTCCAACTTGCTGGCTTCCTGATCTGAGCCATATAGCACCACCAGCTTTATCAAGGGAAAATGCACTAGTGACAGAACAGAGAAAAATTATGAGCAACTCATTCCTACCAGTACATCCAAACTTTCTCATTAATCAGCCGAAGAGTTAAATCCAGTAAGCCCTCACTGACACTTGTACAACATCTGCCCAACAACTTTAACATGGAATTCCCAATGGAAAGCCAAATGGGTCATTAAATGCCCAGGCAATGACCAGACATAGGAAGACATATAAATGACCCTACAAAAAAGGTACCAGGCTTTGATTACCATGTCAGCTATGCACAATGTTAAAATAAGCAATCAGGAAGTTGTGACTTTTAACATATCATTTCCTATACTGTCAGATCTCAGTCACAATCTTATTGTCAAATATTATGTTTCTTAAACATTCTTTTTTTGGCTTTAGAAAAAACTGTATGTGCAGTAATCATGAATTATTTATTCAATAGTCTCCTACTGAGACTTGAAAAATGTCAAGATTTAACATTATATTAAATGTATCCATTTTAAAAAAAGGGAAGAAAAAACTATCTAAACTATATGGTGTACGAAGGTGCCAAATTTTATAAATGTATGCCCTGGGTTATTCAATCCCAAGTGTGCTCATGAAGTTTAAAAGAAAAATGCAGAGCAAACTGACACTCTATAGATTACCCATAAATGTGGACTAATGTTAATTTTTAAGTAGTGGTGTCTAGAATCACAATATGATTTAATACAGAATTTTAACAGAAGAAACATAGGAGGGATTGTTGTGGTTGGTAATTCCTTATTGGGAGATCCAAAGGAATAGGGCATGGTGCGTCACCAGTGCTGTCATCATTGGCAGAGTATTTGTTTTTCTATTCTACTATCTGAAGACAATGTTGGTAGCAGCAGCTGAAAAAGTTCCAAATATGTACAAATACTTATCTTCTAGCTTTATTATCATTTATTATTATTAGGTAAGATGGGCACGATTTCCATAATATAAGGAACCAAAGCTTTATAATACATTTATACCAGAATTATGTGTTGCTGTTGACTATATTGTTACTCTCTTGGGTCATCAAGCTATGAACACATTAAAGTGGTCTGCTCCCATCCTTGAGGCAGAAGAAAAATATGCTGGTATATTTTGCACTGTCCTCATTGATGAGCGCTTCAGTAATGAGGTCAGGAAGTGGTGCTGTCCTTAGCATTTTATTGATGAACAAGCAAAATACAATGACTGATGGATGCCCTTTGCTTCCTATGTGTTCCCAGCTGGAAAGAAAAACATCCATCAAATTGCTCTCCTTAACATGAGATGGGAATGAGGAAATTTTTAAAATTGACACATGGCTAGAGTAGTGAGCTTAGCACTGTATCCAGACTTGTGGCTTTTTGCAGGATCTTTAACCTATTGTAATGAAGAGACCTCTTTCTCTGCTTGATCCACAGTTTTCTTAAAATAAGATTTTTCTTTACTAGCTTCACTAATCCCTTTCTGTGGATTCTCTTATTTTCTCAGGAGTGTGCACATGTGTGTTTCTCTGTGTGTATGCACATGCATGCATGCACCAACCAGCTTTACTTGGGTGAGAGAAACCAGATGAAGGGAAGAAAGAGTTGCTTGAGATAAGTGATAGAAGAAAAAGAGGAGGAGCAGGAGGAGCAGGAGGAGGAGGAAAAATGATGCTGCCTTCCCCCAACTTACCCTACTTCCTCTGTCTTGGTGTTAACATTTTAAATAATGAAAGCTGATATTCTGGTTGTCAAGTGACCCATTCTTGTCCTGCAATTCTCCTCTTGCTCAAACAGATTGATAGAAAAAGTTGGTTCATTCCCTCACTGTCTCATAAGAGGGGGGGGGAGAGATTCCAGAACAGCATTCTTTTCAGATTAGCTGCACCCATGTCCAAAAATTTCTTTTCAGTTGATCAGCTTCACTTCCCTCCTTGCTTTTTTTTTTTTTTTTTTTTTTTTTTTTTTTGATAAACAGCACTGCCTTGCACTGTATACCAATTTTGACCTTCACAGAGCTGAACTTTGATAGATAGGAGAAAGAGCAAGCAATCATGGAGCATGAAGTGCCCTCTTGTCTATCAGTTCCTATATTGAAGCCCTTGTCATTTCTCTTAATTTCTCCCCAAATTAAAAAGATAGATCTTTCAAAAGAGTATTAATCTTGGGTTCATGAGGAGGAACCTTCAGTACATTAACCAAGCACTTTGAGAAGGCCTGGTAAAGCATTACTCAGGCAGATTTTTCCCTTGAAAAATAAATATCCAGTGCAGCGGTGAAATTTTCTTACCTTCCCTACTGGTTTGGAAGTGCATGCTTCGCGCGCACTTTTTTACCCACGCTCCGCTCGCGCGTCCGCAGAGGGTTAAAAAAAAGAAAATGGCGACGTCCAGGTGGGTTGGCGGAGCCTCGCGCTGCAGCCACTACTGGTTCTCCAAACCACCGGCCGCCGCCGCTACCGGTATGCCCAGACCGGGCCGAACCGGGAGCATTTCACCCCTGATCCAGTGTCTTCCACTGACCAAGCCAAAATGCCCATGGAAATGCCAAGAAACCAGAGGAGAAGTGGTAATACTATGGCAACCCAAAGCAGGCAAGAACAGTTATGCAAATGCCAGTTTCAGACGATGTCATCAACAGTTTTAAATATAAGTTATTGTAGATTGTTCATACTGCAATAATTGCATCAAATGAAACTGCTATTTTATCATCAGAACAGCTAAAAAACAAAAGCATGCTGTCCTTTCAGTAGTCTGGAAATGTGTGGAGTTCACTATCATGAGGATATTTCCTTTAAAAATGATAACTAGAATATATTCATGCTGCATTTGGTAGAACCTGAGGATGAGCCCATTATGACTCATTCCTGAGGCCTAAACATACCATAGTACTATATTTATATCCAGAATATAACAATAATATATACATCAGTCAGTTGAGTCCATGGTTGTTTTTAAAATATAAATGTTTTGTGAAAATTTTGCAGTTATCTATTACCCTTCACATTTCCAAACAATTAAACTACATGAATATATAGCTTAATGAATAGCTCTTTTGAGAAGTTTTCTTTCATTCTCTTTGCTCTAAGTTGACTGAAAAATTGTGGCTTCCAAATTCTTATAAAGAGGCAAACATTTCTTCTATATACACCATCTTAGAATTATATTCCAATACATTGGACATGGAGGACTGTGATCAAAGATTTGATTCCAAGAACACAGAACTGGCATTTGAAAGCTTTATTGTAATTGAAAGTTTGCTGTAACTTGTTCAGCATTTCTGCCAGATTTCTATTTCTATATCTTATCTCAGTTCAATGCTACAAATCAAAATATAGTGATATCACTGTAGTCTCTTCTGCTATCTCAAACACATATTGTCAGCACAGTGATGAATAGAACTGAACAATTATTCTCATGCCCAATGTCAGTGCTTTTAAAAATATTCAGGTGTTGACATGCTGAAAAATAAACAGCACAGCAGGCAACATATGACTGCCCTAACAAAATGTTCTGATGGTGCAAAACATTATAAAGCAATTATATGCTTGGGAAGTACCTGCATCTAGCTATCGATGGCAGAATCTTCCCACTGTGGATAACGATGAAAAGAAGCAGTATTGTATGTTCAGAAGATCCTGTTTCTTTCATTTAATCTATAATATCATTTGTGGGTATTTACCTTTAAATCAGTCTTGATTCCTGGTGAGCATGTGGACAAGTCCATGTGTTTTTTCTGGGCAATATTTCAGAAGTGTTTTCTCCTTTCCTTTTTCCTAGGTCTGGGAAAGTACAGCTGGAATTAAATTACCTAGCTGGCTTCCTTGCCCAAGGCAGAACTCCCATTTCTTAGATTTTAGTCTAGTTCCTTTAATTAGTAATTACCAGTGTTAAGTTCTGGGTGAAGAATGGAGGTGAGGCTTGAGTGATTTCTAACAGCTCTTTATTCAATGCTGCCTGTGAGGCAACTGAACTCCCTGGCTGACACAGCTCCTTTTAATGGGAACTGATCAGCCAAACAACCAATCAGGAGAAAGTATTTTCCCGCTCCCACAGGGTTGTCTCTGGCGGAGTCCAGCCTGGCTGGTGGCAGATGGAGGTTCCGAGGCAGCCACGCAGTTGGTCAATGTGACGGCAACACAACCTGCCATCTTTGAGCACCACCCTGTAGCAACGCGGCCCAGTAACATCCACTACCCGGGCAGGAATGGCGTAGTTGTGGGTGTAGACAAGGTCACCCGGTGAGAATGACCGGAGCTGGCTGGTCGAGTCTGCAGGGACCTCCAAGGAGTAGTCTGGGTGCAGCTGGTCCAAGTCGGTCCGCAGGCACCCATTAGGCACCCATTAGGAATTCGGCTGGACTCCTGTTGGTGGTGGAGCTTGGTGTGACGTGCTGGACCAGGAGGTACTCGGCTATCCATGTTTGCCATTCCTCCGGGCCCATCCTTGCCAGTGCTTCCTTTGCTGATTGGACCATCCACTCAACCTGCCCGTTGCTAGCAGGATGGAATGCTGCAATCAGGGCATGACGAATGCCGTGACCCACCAGGAACAGCTCGAACTGGCTTGATGTGAGCTGTGGCCCGTTGTCCGAAATGAGGATGTCTGGCAGTCCGTGGGTCGCAAACAGCCTTTTAAGGGCCTTGATCATCCGAGGTGGTCGATGTCATGAGTACCACCTCAAGCCTTTTTGAGTAGGCATCCACAACCACCATAAAGATCTGTCCATGGAAAGGCCCTGCAAAGTCAATATGCACCCTCGACCAAGGTGTCTTGGGTACTTCCCACTCACGTGCTGGAGCGAATGGGGGGCTGGCCTTGACTCTTGGCAAGGCTGACAAGATGCGACCCAATCAGCAATGGCCTTGTCTAAGTTTGGCCACCAGACATAACTGTGGGTGAATGCCTTCATCCGCACGATGCCTGGGTGGCCTACATGAAGAGCTTCTGAAACTGGCTGCCACAGCCTCTGGGGTACCACCACATGACTCCCCCAGAGTAGGCAGCCCCACTGAGCGGACAGCTCATGTTGCCGGGTGTGGAAGGGAAGGAACTCTGTGCTGACTGGCCCCTTTGGCCACCCCCTCCACACCCAGTTGAGCACTTTGGCAATGACATGGTCCTTGGCGGAGTGTGCAGCGATCTCCGACGCCATAATGGGACCGGACAGCAGGTCTTCAGTTAATAAAACAGATGATGCTGGAGCCAGATCCTCCACAACAGTTGGAAGCAGGCATTGGCTGAGGGCGTCGGCCTGGCTAAGTGTCTTACCCAGCCGATGCAGGAGGTGGTAGCTGTATGCAGCTAGGAACATGCGAGGGGACAAAACTTGTGGCATTTGGCGGTCCCCGGCAAGCAGGCCCAGTAGTGGCTTGTGATCAGTCACAAGGTCAAATGGTTTGCCATAGAGGTATTCATGGAAGCATTTGACTCCTGCAACCGCAGCCAAAGCTTCCTTGTCCAGCTGGCTGGAGTTTTGTTCAGCCGATGACAAGGTCCGCGAGAAGGCGATCGGGGCCTCTCTACCATCCGGGAATCGGTGGCTTAAGATAGTGCCAACGCTGAATGGAGAGGCGTCACAGGTGAGAACCAAGGGAAGATTCTCGTTGTACTGCACCAGGATGCTGTTTGAAGATAGTAGCTCCCTGACAGGGGAGAAGGCAGAAGCTTCTTTTTGGCCCCAGGACCACAACATCTTCTTGTTCAGCAAGCGATGGAGAGGCTCAGCTATGGAAGCTTTGTGTGGCAAGAAGACGCTGTAAAAATTTAGGAATCCCAAGAATGCCTGGAGTTTGGTCTTGTTCTTGGGTGTGGGAGCTTCTTGGATTGCTTGGACCTTTGCCTCTGTGGGGTGTAACCCAGAGGCATCGATAAGGTAGCTGAGGAACTCTACCTGTGGAACAGCGATTTTGCACTTTTCTTTTTTAACTTTGAGGCCAACTTCCTGGAAACGGGTGAGTACCGCTCGCAGATGGTCGAGGAGTTCGGCATTGTTGGCCACTGATACTAAGACATCATTGAAATAGGGGATGACACCTGGAATGCCTTGCAAGAGATGCTCCATCAGGCTCTGGAAAAGTCCTGGTGTTCATCCCAAATTGCAGCCGGCAACATCTAAAAGCTCCTAGATGTGTTACAATCATCTGAGCCTCAGCTGTGGCATCGTCAACTGGTAGCTGTTGGTAGGCTTGGGCAAGGTCCAGTTTAGCAAAGACCTTACCTTCACTGAGAGAGTGCAGCAGATGTTGGACCATGGGCACTGGGTATGCATTTTGCTGTAGCAAAATGTACATTATTTAATGTACATTTATAGTCTGCACAGATGCAGACAGAACCGTCCAGCTTCACAGGGATCACAATTGGAGTCTCCCATTTTGCGTGGTCGACAGGTTCCAGGATTCCTTGGCTCATGAGCTTATCAAGTTGCTCATCAACCTTTGAGCGCAAGGCAAATGGTACTCTTTGCGGCTTCATTTGGATCGGAGCAACCTGGGGCTCAAAGTTGAATGAGATGGGTGTGCCCGTATACCTGCCCAGGTTTCCATCAAAAATGTCTGCAAAATCAGATATTAAGGCCTCGATATCAGAGTCACTGATGGAGTTGATGCCAGTGATTTCCAGACCCAGGGAGGAGAACCAGTCCAGTCCTAGGAGACTCAGTAGGGAGCCGTCCACTATGAGCAGTCACAGTGGGCCCGAGAAGTCCTTGAAAGATACTCAAAAAGTGCCAGTTCCGATGACAGGAATGCTGTTTCCCTGGTAGTCTTGGAGATGAATATGGTGGAAGTCCAACTGTCTTTTTGAGATTTTTGGTACCAATCTCTTTAGTGTACTCCAAGAGACGATGGTCATTGAAGATCCCATGTCCACCTCCATGCGGCAAGGGGACCCCTCAATCAGGACGGTGACATGGACCTTCTTGCAAGAGTAGAGGCTGGCTTGACTGATGACTGCTTCTGCCTTGCAGGTGCCTCTGGAGATGGTGAAGCAGTCCTCTCCATGATTCTGTTGTCTTTTCTGCATTCTGTTGGGGCAGGTTTCTGGGCTCACAGGCATTCTTTTGGGGCAAGTTTCTGGGCTCGCAGTGGTAGCTGTCGGTTGGTTTGCGCGACAGACCCTGGCCAAATGTCCTTTCTTTTCACATCTTTGACAGATGGCGTTCTTGAACTTACACGCCATTCACAGGTGATTGCCGCCACAACCAACACATGCTGGTTGCCTCTTTTCTGTGGCCACATTCCTCCCCTTGGAGGATTTGAGGTGATAGACGTCATTGTCCTCATCTGCTGATCCACCGTGGTTAGCATCTTCATGGTGCACAGTGACTGGTTTCCACGATGCTGGTGGGCTGTTTGATTTTTAAATCTCAGCTGTTGACTGACTGGACATCTCGGCTGCTTGTGCCTTGTCGAGCGCCATCTGCAGGGTGAGGTCTGTTTTTGCAAGGAGGCACTGCTGTAGCTTGACGTCCCTCACACCACAGACCACTCTGTCCAAGAGAGCGTCATCTAAGTCCCTGAACTCACAATACAGGACTGCCTTTTGAAGGGTGGCAATGTATTTGTTGATGGATTCACCTTCAGCCTGATTCCGATGATGGAAGGCGTGTCGACGTGCGATTCGCGAAGGTTTGGGCGCATAGTGAGTCCATAGCTTGCTCTGCAGCATGTCCCATGGCACAGACTGAACGGTCAGTGGAGCGAGGAGAGCCCTGGCCGTTTCAAAGATCTCTGGGCTGCAGAAGTTTAGAAAAAGTGCCCTTTTCCTGTTGTCAGTGATCTCAGCAAAGTCATTGGCTTCGAGGAAGCAGTTGAAATGAGCAAGGTAGGAGTCCCATGTCTTAGAGTCTAGGTTGTGTGGGGCAAAAGGCAGTAGTGCAGCCGAGGAAGCAGTCGAAACGAGCAAGGTAGGAGTTCCATGTCTCAGAGGCTGGGTTGTATGGAGCAAAAGGCAGTAGTGCAGCCATTTTCCAAGAGACCGGTGTGAGCCCCCAGGCACTCTGGGTTGAGGCGTCTATGGTCAATGAAATGGCAGCAACGATGGATCAGCTTTGATGATTCAGTTCAGATTGGGTCAGCTCACAGTGATCAGCTCTTTACAGCCTCAGTTTCCATTCGATCCCACCTTCGTCACCAGTGTTAAATTCTGGGTGAAGAATGAAGGTGAGGCCCGAGTGATTTCTAACAGCTCTTTATTCAATACTTCCTGTGAGGTAACTGAACTCCCTGGCTGACTCAGCTCCTTTTATAGGGAACTGATCAGCCAAACAACCAATCAGGAGAGAGTATTTTCCTGCTCCCACAGAGGACTAGAATGAGAACTTCAACTGACAACTATACACTATATACAATACATAACAACCAAAGTTAGTCTAAATGATTATTTAAAGAAACCATATGCTTTGGTTTGAAATTGTTCTCTCTCTCTCCCTCCCTCCCTCCCTCCCTCCTTCCCTCTCTCTCTCTCCTTGATTATGGAGTACAGACATTTGATGCCCCATTAGATAATAGCACCAGTACAGGAGTTTGGGGGGAAAATGAGATTTGTTATTTGGAAAGAATGATATAGCCTTCTGGTTTGCCTTCTCTGCATATGCATGGATCGTATGTTTCTGTGGGTGGATATTGTTTTGCAAGAGATAAATGCTTACTTGTTGGCAGATTATTTGTTTGGCTGAAAAAATGGTGGTTTTGTTTATCTCTGTCTTGGTAGCTGACTATGTAATCAGTTGTGTTGATAGCTCTGTGATGGAATAGCTCCTAGCAGTAAAAACCAGATTGGAGAATAATGCTTTTATTTTCTAAAACTGGGAAAACCATAATTTTGTTTCTTGTTAAGTGTTGGATGAAATTGGACACCAAATACCTTTATTTCTAATGTGTACATGCAGTGAACTAACATGATCTTAAGACTGAGTCTAAGGCTACAAACCTCATGAGTATATCTGCCCTAATTTTTAGACTTTTTTTCTTTACACAGAATTTTTTCCTTTCTATCTGGAAAAGGGAAAAATCTGAAAAAATCTATATGGGAAATATATCTTATAACTCCATTTTGTCCCTTCTTATTAATGTCCTTAAATATTATCTGTACTGGACTTCCAAAGATTCATCTGCTCTGATATTTTTGCATGCACAGATGCATGTATTCATCCTGGAAATTTAATATCCAAGAGACAATTGGTAGCTTGATATTTGATTCAACTTTCAAAAATTTAATACCTTTGTTCCAGCCAACATATCACTTGGTAATTTCTGCAAGAACTACAGCATTGATGTTTGCATATATAAGCACAAAATGGCATTAAAGATACCAAAAATTCTAGATTTTTGCTGACATCTAGTCATCCAGATTTGTAAACCCATCATATATAGACACAGACACAGACACAGAGAGTGTTCTTATCCATAATCTTGTGCTCTGAGACCAGTAATTGAAGCCTGGGAAACAGGATCCTCATTAGTCAACAGGGGTGCTGATTTACCACTATCATATCAAGTACTTAGAAGGTGAGAGCTGGGCAGCACAAGCAAATGACAGCTAACAACTTAAAAGCCAGCCATCTACACACTCCAATCAAGATCTAAAAAGCCACATACAACAAGCACTATAAATACCACACCACACAGAACAGCACACACTCTGCTAGAGAGAAATTCCCTGAAGATGGGCTCCAGCATGAGTCCGAAAGCTCGGAAGACAACCTCTGGTCCTGGTGACCGACCAGTGGTGAAATCTAAAAATTTTCCCTACCGGTTCTGTGGGCGTGGCTTGGTGGTCATGGCCTGGTGGTCATGTGCCTGGGTGGGCATGGCTTGCTGGTGG
>QLTV01001233.1:1555946-1619784 GCA_003457575.1 Thermophis baileyi
TGTCAGACAGAAAGTTGCTGGTTGTATATAGAGTTGCCTAATAAACAGTGTTCAAAGAGTCGGTCTCCAGGGTCGTTATTCCCACGACTTAACAAGGGGCAATGTATTTTCCAAAGCATCAGAAGGCAAAACAAGAAGCAATGGATAGAAACTGAACAAAGAGAGAAGCAACCTAAAACTAAGGAGAAACTTCCTGACAGTGAGAACAATTAACCAGTGGAACTGCTTGTCTCCAGAAGTTCTGGGTGCTTGATCACTGGAGGTTTTTAAGAAAAGACTGGACAGCCATTTCTCTGAAATGGTATAGGGTTCCCTCCAAAGTCCCTTTATTATCTGCTTGCCCATCGCTCGCCATTATTCTGTTATTCTGACGTCTTTCCCAGGCCCTCCACTCAGATCCAAAATGTGGCTGTGATAGTTGATCAGAGCTCCTCTGTTTTTTATGTGCAACAGTTTAGGATCAGAGCTAAGTTAGTTGCTTTTCTATTAATACATAATCCTTAAAAGGGCTCTCCTGTAGGGACCCTGCATGGTCTAATTCAGAGGTCCCCAACCTTTCTGGCACCAGGGACTGGTTTCATGGAAGACAATTTTACCATGGACCTGTGTGTGTGTGTGTGTGTGTGTGTGTGTGTGAGAGAGAGAGAGAGAGAGAGCGAGAGCTTAAGGCCTACCACCAGATGATTTTGCTCCAGTCCAGAGGAAAATCAGAATAAACACACAGGGAAGACTTCACTAGAAAGGGCTTTCTTTTGCTCTAGGAGAAAATCAGAATAAAGAACTGGAAAAGCCTTCACAGGAAGAGCTTGCAGCTTGCAACATTTTAACGAGGTGATAATTGCTTTTGGCTGAACGCCCAGACATCTCATTTGTTAGATAGGGGGCACAGAAAGGAAGAGGCAGGACGTGGGAAACTTTCAGCACCTTTTATTCCCTAGCCGCGAAGTACGAACTCCTGGAAGGCTGCCGGGACTCTCTATTTAAGGAACTCCGGCAGACTAGCCGATCACTGACAGCGGTTTATTTTTCCCGCTGCTAGGTCAGCCAATCAGCAGCGGCCATGCAAATACTTGCTATGTAAATACTTGCTATGTAAATACTTGCTCAGGGTTGGTGGTCTCACCTGGAATCAACAGCTTCCATCAACTGGCTGGAGCTTCTTTGGCCCTCAAGCAATTCAAGACCTCCTTGGCAGGCCATCATGTACTAGTCCTCATGGACAAAACAACAACCAAGGCCCATGTCAACAGACGGGGGGGCACTCGGTTGCGCACCCTCATGAGGGAGGCCCTCAAACTTGGCCTGTGGGTGGAGCGTCACCTACTCTCCCTCACTGCGGACCATATCTCCAGGGTTTCCAATACCCAGGCGGACTGGCTCAGCCGATCAGAGGTGGACCATGCAGAGTGGTGCCTGCATCCTTCCCTCTTCCAATCTATCGTGAGCTGCTTCAGTCTTCCGCAGCTGGACCTGTTCGCCACCCCGGAGAACACGCAGCTCCCGAGATTCTTCTCTCAGTTCCCTTCCCCAGGAGCGGAAGGGGTGAATGCACTCCGTGTGCAGTGGCCGTCGGGGCTTCTCTACGCCTTTCCACCACTGGCGATCTTGCTGCAAGTCATCCGGAAGGTCCTGGAGCATCGGGCAGAGGTCATCCTTTTGGCACCTCATTGGCCACGGCGACCGTGATTCGCGGATCTGAAGTCCCTGTCTGTGGAGCCGCCTTGGAGGATTCCCATCACGGAGACGTCGCTCAGCCAGAGGGCGCTGGTGCACCCGGATCCCCGGTGGTTCCAACTGACCGCCTGGTGGTTGAGTGGCGCACTCTGAGGCGGCAAGATTATGGCCCGGATGTGATCTTGACAATACAGGCATCGCGTTGCCCTTCCACCGAGCGCATCTATGCCTCCACCTGGAAGTCTTTCTGTTCCTGGTGTGCCTCGGAGGGTCTTTCACCCATGCACATTCCTCTGCCCAAAGTGCTGAGTTTGGACATGGGCCTCTGGGTTTGGACATGGGCCTCTCCCCTAATACCCTTCGCCGCCAAGTGGCGGCTTTGTCATCGGTTCTCTCCTGCGCCCAAGTGGACTCGCTGGGCCAATTTCCAATGGTTCGACGTTTCTTGCGGGGCGCGTCCAACCTACGGCCCCCTGTCATACACCATTATCCAACCTGGGATCTCCCCAGAGTGTTACAGTCTCTCACAGGGGCCCCCTACGAACCTCTTCATTCGACTACCCTGCGTTACCTTTCCTACAAGGTGGCCTTTTTGATAGCAATCACCTCAGCTCGCAGGATTTCCAAGCTTTCAGCGCTGTCGGTCCGTAAGGACTTATGTATCTTTCATTTGGACCATGTTGTTCTTCGATTGGATCCCTCCTTTGTTCCAAAAGTCAATTCTGTTTTTCACCGGGCTCAGGAACTCGTTTTGCCCAGTTTCTGTTCGAATCCTTCTCACCCTTCAGAGAAAACCTGGCACATGCTGGACGTCCGTCGAGCGGTTCGCATATACATTGACTGCACTCGTGAATTTTGCAGGACGGAGGCGCTCTTCATGGCTTTTTTGCCTCAATCGTTAGGGCGGAAGGTGTCTGCAACGACCATTGGGCGCTGGATTCGGGGCACCATTGCCAAGGCCTACAAAGTGTCTGGGCTGCCAAGGCCCTTGGGGATTATGGCCCACTCCACTCGGAGTGCGGCTACCTCTGCTGCCTGGGCGACACAGGCCCCTCTGGCGGAGGTGTGTGGTGCAGCTACCTGGACTCCTCCGTCCCCCTTCATCCGACACTACAAGATCGACCAATTTGTGTCGGCTGACGCAGCTTTCAGTCGGAGGGTGCTTCAACGGGTTCTGGGGGAGTCTCTGTGAATTGGGCTTGGACCTGCCCTCCCTAGGGACTTTTGCACTTTGGTAGGTCCCATCCTGAATGATGGCTCCTCGCACGTTGGAGAAGGGGCATTGGTCTTACCTGATATGCCTCTTCTCAACAGGAGGAGCCATCATTCAGCCCTGCCCTGCATGTGTCCAAGCCACTTTTGGCTGACTCCCGGCCTTCGGGCTGTTCTGGTGTTTGCCTTTTCGGACTCGCCTTTTGCTAGCAGGTGTCCGCCCTCTTCAATTTTTGGCGGTTCCAGGAGGGGAGTTCTGGTTCCATTGACTGTATATAGGTTCGGGCCACGTCAAGTCTGTTCTTCGTTCTCGCCGGATCTGGGTCACAGGAGGGCGGACCCAGCAAAAAGTTACAGACTCGGTCCTCATTTTGAGTGGACGAGGACAACCCATCCTGGTTCCTCCTGTTGAGAAGAGGCGTATCAGGTAAGACCAATGCCCCTTCTCCTGCGGCCATCCCCTCAACACCCAGTTCAAAACCTTGGATAACACCCTGTCTTTCTTGGTGTGTTCTGCAATTTCATTGGATGTGACTGAGCTGGCCATGCCAATGTCTATTAGTAGTACTTGTGCTACGGGGTGTCTTCCACGAGGTCTGGCATCGGGCATCTGCTGAGGGCGTCTGCATTGCTGATGCTTTTGCCAGGGTGGTGCACCAGTTTGTAATCATACCCTGTGAGAAAAATGGACCATCTTATCACTCTGGGTGACATGTAGTTCGGGGTTTGTTGGTTTCCAGCGATGAGTCCCAGAAGCGGTTTATGGTCGGTGATGAGTTCGAATCTCTTCCCATAAACATATTTGTGGAAGCGTTTGATCCCTGCAACGGCAGCCAGAGTTTCTTTGTCGAGCTGACTGTAGTTTCTTTCAGCTGGGGACAATGTCTTTGAGTAGTAGGCAATGGGCGCCTCTGAGCCATTTGGTAACCAATGGCTGAGGACGGCCCCGACTCAGAATGGGGACGCGTCATAGGTCGGTAGCAAGGGAAGAGTCTTGTTGTATTGGATTAAGACACTATTGGAAGAGAGTAGTTCTTTAACTGTGGCGAATGTGCTGTCCTCCTTCCATCCCCAGGTCCATGTGGCTATCTTCCCTAGTAATTTGTGGAGCGGCTCAGCAACGGTTGCCTTCTGTTTTAAGAAAATGCTATAAAAGTTCAATAGTCCCAAGAAGGCTTGTAGCTCTGTTTTATTTTTTGGGGTTAGGGCTTCCTTTATAGCCTTCATTTTGCTGTCTGTGGGGTGGATGCCTGACCCGTCAATTAAATAGCCAAGGAACTCGACTTGTTCTATGCCGATTTTACATTTTTACTTTTTTACTTTGAGTCCCTTCTTTTGGAATCTCCCCAATGTTTCTTTTAATCGGTCCCTGAGTTGTTCATTTGATTCTCCTGATATGAGGACATCATCAAAGTAGGGAACTACTCCCGGAATGCCCTGCAGGAGGTGCTCCATCATACTTTGGAATAGCCCTGGGGCGACGCTTACTCCAAATTGCAGCCATTTGCATTTGAATGCCCCTCTATGCGTCACAATCATTTGGGCCTCGGCAGTGGCGGCATCCACTGGTAATTGTTGATAGGCCTGTGCCAAGTCCAATTTGGCGAATATTTTGCCAGCTCCCAATGAATGTAGCAGATGTTGCACTACTGGCACTGGATATGCACTTTGCTGCAAGGCTTTGTTTAAAGTGCACTTATAATCCACGCAGATGCGAATGGAGCCATCTGGCTTGATTGGGGTGACTATTGGGGTCTCCCATGTGGCGTGATCGATCAGCTCCAGGATCCCTTGGGCAATGAGTTTATCCAATTGCTCATCTACCTTGGGCCGTAGAGCAAACGGAACCCTCTGTGGCTTGAGCCTTATCGGGGTAACACTAGGGTCTAGGTTAAATGAGATAGGTTTCCCTGTATATTTACCTAGGCTCCCGTCGAATACGTCCCTGAATTGTGCCAGCAGCTGGTCTAGCTCATTTCCTCTGATTTGGTTTATTCCCATGATGCCAAGTCCCAACGGTTTGAACTACTTGATGCCCAGCAATGTGGGCCAGTCACTTGCGACGACAGTCAGGGGAAGTCGGCCACAGAAGTCTTTAAATTGGACTTTTACTTCGGCTCGGCTCAACACGGGAATGCTGTTTCCCTGGAAATTGTTCAATGTGATACTCTGCGGCTTGAGTTGTCTTCTGGATATTGTTGGCTTGAGGCGTTGGAGCATTTGCCAGGACACAATGGTAAAAAATGACCTGGTGTCCAGCTCCATTTCGCATGGGGTTCCTTTGATGGGGATTGTTACATGGTATTTGTCCCCACTGCACGCATCCAAGTGCCCCACGGTGGTTTGGTTGATGCCCCGCGTGTCTGGATAGTGATCATCCCGGCACTTGTTCCGTTGGAACCTGGGTCTTGCTTGCCCTTGCCTCCCTGGGCCAGATGATGGTTTGGGTTGGTAGGGGGTCGGCTGTGTGACTCTACAGGCCTCAGCTATTTGGCCTTGTCGTTGGCACCAGCGGCAGATGGCTTCTTTAAAATGGCAAGCCCCATGCATCCGGAACAACGGGGTTGCTTAAAGTCACTGTCCCTGGGGCTTACCTGTTTGTCCAGATATACTCAGTGGATGGCTTCTTCTTCCCATTTGTCCCCGTATTTGGGAACCTCGGTGGTGCAGTCGGGCTGTTGGTGGGTGCGATGGACCCTGCTGGTCTTCCTGATGTCTGTGGTGGAGTTTTCTGAGGATTCAGCAGCCCTCACTTCTTTGACTGCATCTTTAAATGTCACCCCTCTTCGCACCAACAGTTTCTTTTGGAGGGTTAGGTCCTTCATGCCCAGGATGACCCGATCCCTCATCATCTCCTCGGGGTTGATGAACTCGCACTTTGTCATGATTTCCCTCAGCTTCGCCATGAACTCATTGATGGTCTCCCCTTCTCGTTGGCCCCGATGGTAGAACTCGTTCCAGATCACCATGGGGGTTGCCGTTGGGGCATAGTGATCTTTGAGGGTATTTTGCAGCATTGTCCACGAGATTGCTTCTATGTCAGTGGGTGCAACAAGGGTCTGTGCCATCTTGTAGATCTTTGTCACGCAATAGGTGAGGAAGAGGGGTCTCTTGCAGTTGTCCAGCAGGTCCTGGTAGTTGTTGGCTTCCAGGAACATTCTGAACCGGCTCATGTAAGTAATTCTTCTGCTTGCAGGTCGAATAATGTGGGTGCGGGGGAGGTTTGAGTAGGCATCCTCAGGTTGGCTGGAGCAGGGTCGTTCCTTGCTGTAAAGATGGCTCCGGATGCCACGAGGTGGATGGTCAGTTCCTTTGTCCTCTTCAGAATCCCACCTTCGTCGCCAGTGTTAGATAGGGGGCGCAGAAAGGAAGAGGCAGGACGCGGGAAACTTTCAGCACCTTTTATTCCCTAGCCGCGAAGTACGAACTCCTGGCAGGCTGCCGGGGCTCTCTATTTAAGGAGCTCTGGCAGGCTAGCCGACCACTGACAGCAGTTTATTTTTCCCACCGCTAGGTCAGCCAATCAGCGGCGGCCATGCAAATATTTGCTACGTCCATCCGTACATAACATCATTAAAGCTAGTATTCCTTTCCCTGCTTGGTGTGGTGGGGGGAGGAAAAAAGCGGCAAAAACTGTCAGTTTATTTGCTGTTTCTTAGCTCAGCTGAGGCGGCAATCGCTCTGCCACATGAATCAGCTGAGCTAATAAACAACAGAATATAGGAGATATGAGCTAATAAACAACAGAATATAGGAGATATGAGGGGAGGGCAGGTGGCCAGGTGGGCAGGGCCAATCAAAATTTTCCCTACCAGTTCTCTGAACCAATCAAAATTTTCCCTACCAGTTCTCTGAACCAATCAAAATTTTCCCTACCAGTTCTCTGAACCACTCAAAATTTTCCCTACCCGCATGCCANTCACCCCTGTGACCGACCCAGATTGGATCCTGCAACATTATCCGGGGACACGTATATTCGCCTTCATTCGTCCGAGACTCGTATATGTGTGAAGGCTTTGAGTCTTTTTTTTTTGTTTTGTTTTGTTTTGTTTTTTTACTTTATGCCTATAGATACTGGCAAATAACTCATAATGGATACTAGTGCTATCCAAAGACCCTTTGTGGTGGTTAACTTGATTACATTGTTAACTGCTACCCTGTTTCCCCCAAAATAAGACATCCCCTGATAATAAGCCCAATCGGGCTTTTGAGTGCATGGCACTAAGGCCAAGCACTTATTTCAGGGTTCAAAAAAATATAAGACAGGGTCTTATTTTTGGGGAAACACGGTAGTTCTACATGCAGACCAATCATGGTGATTTTTGAACTGCACTGCTGAACTGTAGCCTGCACTCACAGCTCATTCCAATCACTGCACATTGTCTGAAAGTAGCATTACCATCTAGTGAAGTTATTGAGAGGTCCCTCCACTAAACTCATTAAAAAGCTACACAGAAAAAGAGGTAGCTGATGGAAACCACATGATGTAAGCAAGGCAATTCTCTCATCACCACCCAAATAGGTTACTTTGAAACCAATTCAATCAAAATATGTATCCCAAATATCTTGGGGTTACTCTGGGCAGGAACTTTCCTACAAAGAACACTTGATGAAGACTGCTGACAAATTGACAAGTAGAAATTACATCCTGCACAAATTATGCAGAACTAGTTGGGGCTCGGCAACAGACATGCTGTGAAAATTTGCACACAGCTTGGTTTATTCAGCAACTAAGTATTGTGCCCCATTATGTCTTATTAGCCCATGCACAAATAGGAGTTATGTACTGTTGCATGAGTCAATGTGCATGATCAGTGGGATGATCCAAACTACTGCCACAAATTGGCTGCCTGTTTTGAGTCATTTATCAACCCCAGAAGTAAGATTATTGATAACTCCCAGCTACTAATATTGAGCGACGTAGAGTGCCTGGAGCAAAAGGAGGTTGAGATCTAGACATTCAGCTATTTCTACTGCTAAAGTACTTGAAGAAGATGATTTTAACATACACAATATGTGGAAACAACATTGGATAGAAAATTGCTATCTACGATGACAAAGTTTGGCTTGCATTTTGGAAAAACTATCTGGATTTAATCAGCCCTGTGCAATATGGGCAACACTGCACTGGCCCTGGAAGATGTGCAGACACACTCTATAAACAGAGCAAAATACCATCACCGAATTGTGACTGTGGGACCAAAAACCAAACTATTCAACATAGAGTCAGATGCCAAAATAGAGCCTATAGTGGATAGTTTGCTGGGTGTGACAAAAGAAGCAAACAATTATATCTGTAATCTAGACATACATTTATAATATTTTAGATTTTATATTTCATATTTTGTATTTTTATTCAATGTATTTTATATAAATATGATGTGAATGTGCCGGTAGGTAGGTAGGTAAGTAGGTAGGCAGGCAGGCAGGCAGGCAGGCAGGCAGGCAGGCAGGCAGACAGACAGACAGACAGATGATAGATAATCAATGGTTTTCTGCTGGAATGGAATCTTCACAAATAACAAGGACTGTGTATTATTCATATATATAAACTGACCAAGTGGGGAAGATGAATAATACACACACACACACACACACACGCGCGCGCTACCTTTAGATGAAATGTGTGGTCTAGAAATGTGATAGACAGACAGAGAGATACGGGAGAGATGAGAGAGAGAGAGAGAGAGAGAGAGAGAGAGAGAGAGAGAGAGAGAGAGAGAGAGAGAGAGAGAGAGAGAGAGAGAGAGAGAGAGCGAGAGAGACAGAGAGAGAGTGAGAGAGAGATAGAGAGAGAGAGACAGAGAGAGAGAGTGTTCTTATTTTATAGCATATATTCTGATAAAAAGAAAAATAATGTACTTTAATAATAAAAGAATCAGTTCTCTAATCTATACTACACAAAGCAAACTTACTACTATGGCTTTAGTGCCATCGTGTGGTCAGTTTGTTTTTCTTTCATAAAATAGCCTAGATTTTATTCTCCTTTCCTTCTTTGTACTTAAATAATAAAATTAGTCCTTTGTTTTCAAAATACACATATATGTTCAAAATGTGAGTATTTAGGTTAGGCCACAGAAAACATGTTGTATTAGCAATTGACAAAATTCAACCCATAATTTAAGCTGACAAATAAGCATGCAAATTAAGTAAATAATACTTAATATGTATTATTTAATACTGAATAATTATTAAGTCTGCATGCATGTGACTATGTATGCCTACGGTAGGAGGAAGTTAAAAAAATATCACTCAGATTCCAAAGAGGGACTAGTTTGAGAAACTATTTCAAAACTTTTATCATGCATTCTAGATAAGCTCTGGGTGATCAGACAATAGGCAAAAACTCCCAATAAATGGGTGATGCCAGGACTCATGCCTTACTAGGAATTAGACTTCAAAGCACACCAGAATTATGATTAAATTAAGATTAGAATGAAGAACAAAAACATCAGAATAGAATCAAGTTAAGATAGGATTCAGAACTCTGAGATGCCAAGATATCAAGCATTTTTAAAAAAAATTACTTTGGGAATTATTAATATTATTTCTCTATATTTCTTGAAGCAGGTAGCTTATCTGTGGTCATAAAGTACTGTACGTGGTTACAATGGAAAGGGGATATATTTTCTGAAAGTTTAAATTTAGTTTCTTTGGCCAATAGGTCCAGTAGTTGCTGTATTTATGTCAACTTTTGATATTTCTAGAAGAGTAGTTCTATATAAGATTTCTAATTAATTATTTTTACATGGGGGGATGTATATGTTTAAGTTTTTCTATCCTATAGAGCTTTGATTAAATAAAGAATGTTAGCTGGATGAAATTAACATTGAAATATACAGTATATGCCAATCTATCACAATGAATAAAAGCCTATACTGATCCAAACTAGGTACTTAACATTCTATTAATTCTTTCTAAGAAGGAATAAATGTGGGAAATCCACACAAAATGTTTCCTCTTTCCACTCCATTCCATGTAAAAACCATTGTGGTATGGTGGTTAAACATTAGAGATTCAGATTCAAGTCCATTCTTGGTCATAGAAGTTCACTGGATGACTATGGGCCAGTCACTCTGTCTTACGCAACCTAGTCCACAGGGTTGTGGGAAAACCTGTAGAGGAAATGCTCTGTGTGCCATCTTGAACTCTTGAAGGAATTCAATTCTTAAAACTGACAAATATATTAAGTATATAAAAAGTTTTAATGCACCAAAGGTACATATGATGAAAGTAGATGTCTACTGGCAACTCTCACTCCCATACAGTATAAGAATGGCTGCCTGCCATTTCATACTAGAGGAAAAATGCAATATAAGTTTAATTAAGAAATAATAAAAATTGACTTCCATTTGATTATAAAGATAGGAATGTTGATTGCTGATTGCTCCAAAAAAATGTTTCTGAAAGTGAAAGCACATGTATGCTAATGTACTGCTGTACTAGAACTCTTCTGAGGATATGAATTTTGAAAAGAAAGTCAGTGTGATCAAGATGTTTAACTAAGACTAAGGAAACATAGGTTCAAGTCAATCCTCAGCCATGAAAGCTTATTGGACAGCTATGGGGTAACTACCGTATTTTTCGGAGTATAAGGTGCACTTCCCCCTCCCCCTAAAAAAAAGTGGGTGGAAATGTCTGTGCGTCTTATACTCCAAATATTGTGGCAGGGCGGGAGGGGGGTTGGTGCGGCGCTGATCAGCTGTTCTAGAATGGGCGGCAGCAGCGGCCAAGGGGCGGTGGCCAAGGGGCGGTGGCAGCGAATGGGCCACGGTGGCGAATGGGCCACGGTGGTGAACGGGCCATGCCGGTGAACAGGCCGCGGTGGTGAATGGGCTACGCCAATTGGGCCGTACCAAATGGGCCACACCGGTGGTGAACAAGCCACGCTGAACGGGCACCAGGAAACTGGCCGCACCAAATGGGCACTGGCGAATGGGCCGTGCCAAACAGGCCTGCAGCAAACGGGCTGCGGTGGCACCAAATGGGCCGCACCAAATGGGCCACAACGAATGGGCGGTAGCGAATGGGCCATGGCAAATGTGCGGCAGCAAATGGGCCATGGCGAGCGGGTGGTGGCGAATGGGTGGCGATGCCAGCAGAGAACGGGCGGAGGCGAACGGGCAGTGGTGAATGGGCTGTGCCGAACGGGCGCCGCCGCCAAATGGGCCGTGCTGAACAGGCTGCACCGAACTGGCTGCGGCGGCAGCAAACAGGCTGTGGCGGCGGCAAACGGGCCGCAGCAAACAGGCCAAATGAATACCGGATGGATGCTGGGAGGCAGAGGCAGATTTTTTCCCCCTTGTTTTCCTCCCCAAAAGCTAGGTATATCTTATAGTCCGGAGCGTCTTATAGTCTGAAAAATAAGATACTCACTCTCAGCTCTTAGCTCAAAAGTAGTTTGAGGGAAAAATCCAAAGCTGGTATGCTGCTTTGCATTTCTGGGGGAAGATGGCATAGAAATACTACCATGAAATTGTTGCAGCAAATCCTATGACCAATTCAGGACACAAGACCACGAAGGGTTGGAGAACACAGGTTTTATTTGCGCAAAGGTTCAGAGCATAAGCATGGCAAAAAGGTCTGAACCCCGGGCTACGCCCAAGGTATTACTTTTATTCATTTAGCAACCCCAGCCCTTCCTGAGGCGTTGCCCTGATCTAGCTATACCAGGCCTAAGACAGAAAGGAGAAGTCTTCATAATTGGTTGTCTTACTATAATTTCCCTTATAAGGATACACACTTAATTCCAGTCATCCTAAATCTTACAGTTAAGGTTACAAAAGTTATTTACTGAGTACATGGTTCATGAAGCAATACTTGGTTACAATTTGCAATCTTCCCGGTACTTTCCAAAAGCTTGCATTTCTCACACGATATAATCTTACTCCTATTATTATTATTATGACTAAATTAAATGCACCCCCCCCCCGCCTCAAAATAACATAAAATGGCAATATTTTATTTATCAAAAGCAAAAGTGTTGAATGGCAACTTTTCTTCCAGATTATCAGTGGCACATACATAACATTCCTTATGCTATAACAAATATTACCTACCATTGATTTCCCCAATTCAAACTGACATTCTAAGATCCAATTCTATCCTTAAAGTGAAAACTATAAAGCATGGGTAATGAATTTTGGCATAATGAGTAGCTAAAAATCAAATTCTTCTTAAAGAGTTCCAAGCACACATATCATGTGCATTAAAAGAGCTTTAAATCAATTACCCCTATTCAGATAATTTTGTAAACAGCTGTCTTACATGATTTCTCAATGCCATTTCACTACTGTTTAATCTGGTTAGATTATCAGGGCTGTTTATATAGTAAAGTCATATATTATACAGTAAACGGAGCTACTTATATGGTAAAAACCTTTTAGAACTCTTGGTATTCCTGGTCAGGTCCAAACATATTGTACGCAATTCCATGTATTAAAATAATATTTTCTGGGATCATCCTACCTACTACAGATCTCCCTCGACACATTTAAAACCTGCTCTGAAGATTTGGGACTCCCATTCAAACAGGATTCAATGTGACATGAAAAACTATATAGGAAATTAAAATTAAAATTGAATTGAATGATATTCACCTTGATGTATGATACTTGGGATCTTGATCCACACATTTTGGCTGTCATTGTGAAATTATTTTGCCTCTCAGGAATATTACAGTATCCAAGTAATACTGTTACAGTTTTTTTAATTTGCTGACTTCTAGCAGAAAATAGATTTTTCCAACAATTCACTACAGTTCTTAGAAAAGTTGGAATGATATTTTATCATGTTACAGTACTTGCAAAGAATTATTAATCTGTTTCATATATGTTTCGTGCATTAATAATACTATTTATAGAATTTAGTTGTTACTTTGACTCTTATGTCAATAATCACTATGTATATTATTTCTCATTCATAAAAGCATTTCAATAAATATAGTTATCTGAACTGTTTTGTAATATATCACTATTTGTTATGTACTACTATATGGCTTACACTGTCATGTATTATGTAGAACTAGAACTAGAATTTTTTTCAGTCATAGACCAGAGACCAGAATAAATAAAAACACTCAATAAATATACAATTAAAATTCTAGAATAAAATAATAAATAACAGATAAAATCTATGATAAAATCCAGTCTGTCAATTATACATGGTCTAGCTATAGTAAAATCACAATCCATAAACTGTGGCCTGTAGTCAGTTTATTACTAAAAGGGAAAGGAACAAGCAGTGCAAAAGATTTGCCACATTTGTTGTATAAAATAGCTATGGGCTGTAATTTCAGACTGTTTGTCCTTAAGCAGCCACTGGAGATAAGCAGTGTCGGAAGGGCCAGGATATCTAGCAATTATTGGAAAATTATGTTTTTTTCCTAATCTCTCTGTAAAAGGAACATCGAAGGAGTATGTGACCCACAGTTTCCACCTCTCCTGAGCCACAGGAACAGAGTTTTTCAGTCAGTTGTATCTTTTCATACTTGCCGTAGAGGACAGCCGATGGAAGAGCTTGGCAACATGTGAGCAAAAATGCTTTCCGATGGTTTGCCAACTCCAACTGGCTAAGATATCTGGCAGGAGTAACAACATATCTAATGGTGTCTGGAGCCAGAAACAATGGAGCTTTCCCTAAGTCCGTTTGCCTTTCAATGTCCTCACCCTTTGTCGCAAGGTTTGTTTTGCTTGGTCGTAGTCCAACTTGAGTATTGAGACTGGGGAGAAGCCTAGTTTGGCAAGGTTGGACTCGACAGTCTTGATCCATGATGAGGAGAATTTGTCTTGGAGGATTAATGGAGCAAGACCTTGCGGAAAGAAGTTAAGCTTTAGACAGAGATTTAAAGACGCTATACAGATTCTTGCTTCGACTTTTGTCAATCCTGTATGCAGGCGCAGAAGTGCATTTGAGACACAGTGAGGCATCTTGAGAATTGATCTAATCAATTTGGATTGAACTTTTTCCAATGGTGTGAAACACGAAGCTGAGGGTCCGAGCAAGGTCCCATAAAGAATTTGTGCTAGTGACTTGGCCAGAAAAAGCTTAATTGCAGCAAGAACATAGTATCCTCCCTTTGTGCGGAAAAATTTAAGGATGGCACTCGCTGATCTTTGGCCCAAGGCAGCCGCATATTCGCCATGTGCTTTTCTTGAACCAGTAGCCTCGATGACCACCCCTAGGTATTTGAAGGTGGTTACCTGCTCTATATTATGGACATTTAGATACCATGAATAGAGTTTTGGCCTTTTTGAAAAGGCCATAATGTTTGTTTTCTCATAATTTATGTCATTTGTTATAATTACAATACTGGACGAGGGCTCGCAAGGCTCTTTTAAGGCCTACTGGTGTCCTGGAGAGGATCACAGCGTCATCTGCATAGAGCAGCAGGGCGATGCTTCAATCACCTATTTTTGTGGGGTGGTAATTTGGTTTATTTAACCATTTTACCATGTCATTTATATAGAAGTTGAAAAGCAAGGGGGCTAAAATGCACCTCTGTTTAACCCCATTTTGAGTTTTGACTGACTTCGAGAGGGACCCTTGCATATTACACCTCACCTTGAGGGATGTTTTAGTATGTAAGGCACATAATAAATGAAGAAGCCTGTAGTCAATTGATGCAGCTTCCAGCTTCTCCCATAGATTAATCCTGGTAACCGTATCAAAGGCTGCCTTGAGATCTATAAAGCTGATGTATAATGATACAGGTCTATTTGATACATATTTTTCAATTAGATGATAGAGAACTAAGCACTGATCTATGGTGCTTCTCCCCTCTCCCCGGCTTGCTCTTCAGCAATCAAGTTCTCAAGATCCAGCCACTCCTTTATCTTGGAGGTAGAGTTAATTTATCTTTGGTGTAGAGATTGCTGATTAGCAGACTTATTGGTCTGTAATTGGCAGGGTCATCTCTCTTTCCCTTTTTAAAAATTGGGACAATTGCCAAGCCCAATCTTCTGGGACATGGGCAGTGGAGTCGATATAAGGGAATAGGACCGCCAGAACTGGTATCCACCACTCCAAATTGTTCTTTAATAATTCAGCAGAACTGAAGTCAGCTCCTGGGACCTTCCCAGTACTGAGTTGGCCAATGAGAGATTTAATTTCGGACTCTGAAACTGGGGGCCATTCAGGTAAATCCTTCATTGTATACCTTACACTCTCGCTGGGGGGGAGGGTGTCTTCATATGTTTTCCAAAAGTGAAGTTCCCAGGTTGTAGGAGGTATTTGGGCATCTAGTAGGGTATGAATTCTGTCAGAGTGACTAGCTATTAGACGCCAGAATAGGGAAGAGTTCTTTTGCTTTGCTGCCACAATAAGCTGTTCCCAGGAGGACCTTGTGTTGTGTCTCTTCTTAAGAGCAATCAATTGCTTAAATTGTTTTTTGATTGTAAGATGTTTAAGAGTTGTTTTATTGCCATTCCCAGACTCGCTTTTGTACATCTTATAGGCCAAGGTGAGAGCTTTCTTGGCTTCAATACAATCCTTGTCAAACCATGGTTTGGTGGCGATACAGGGCTTCTTAGCTAAGAAGTTCCAGTCATGTGCTAGTAATGGTTGTAGCTTATGAACTATGTTTTTATATAGTTCTAGTAAATCTTAGGAAGGGTTGGTTGTGTATTATGTAGAAAATCAGCAAATAAATTCTAGGAAAAAATATGTTGGCCTAAGTGCTTGGGATATTTGGATATGTTTCAAACTAAGTCACATTAATATTTAGAACTTATAATAATACTTAAATTTATGGAATATATTGAAGAGACAGAACAGTAGGAAAATTTTTGATAAATATCTATAAAGTTTTCAGGAAATAATTAAGGCAGGATATAAGCATATATGACCATAGGTTGCATCTGAAAGAAAGGATGAGATCCTCAAGATGTCTGTCTGAGGGCATCTTGCTTAGGTTATCTTAAGCAAGATAACTCTCATAAGATACAATAAAAAACAATCATTGCAGTAATATCAGTGTTAAACAAACAAAACTTGCTAGAGTTCTATATTATATGAGTACTACAATTATAAGCTGGATCCACTTCCCTTCTGCATACTTTATGTTGGTGAAGGAATGTGAGTAACTGGATCCAAGAGATAGTAGATATATCTTTAAGAGGGGATGAGATGAAAAAATCATCTCTTGGACCAGCTATACTGGATAACTATTCCTCTGGGAATAGTTATCTTTCTGGGAAAAGGTTGTGGGAAAGTAGTGGTGGCTTACCTTTAGAAGCAGCATTGATCACTTTGGTAAATTACTTTTATCAGCATGGCACCATGCCCTTCTTAATCTTTAAGAATTCTTAGTGGTTTTTGACATCATCAACCAGACCAACCTACTCAAAAACCTGGGGCTGCAAATGGGGATGAAAGTTATAAGTACTGTTTTGGAATGGTTCTAATTTCCACTCCTACCTTAGAAGTAGTTTCTGGTCAGAATTAGAGAAAAAGTTGGACAGGTGAGTACTCTAGTGTGGGTGCTTCAAGCTACTTCTTTAACATCTATATGAAGTTTCTGGGAGAAGTATTCCATTAGTTTGGGGTGGCAATATTATCAATTTTCTGAGGATCCTTAACTGTACATTGCTAACCAGCATTGAGTTGCACATATTGTGGAAGTTCTAAGTCTTGAAGATTGTGATGACCGGATAGGTAGAAACAAACAAAACTTAAATGCCAAGACAAACACCGTTGACCTTTGTCCTTGGCTCAGGAAGTGTTAGCTCTTGAAGGATTTGTTTTCCTCTGAAGGACCAGATGCGCAATTTGGGATGATTTTTGCATTCCCAGTTCCTCTTGGTAGAAGTTACATCTAGGCAAGTCTTTGCCCCACTGAGACTGCGGTGTTATTTGGCCTGGAAAGCCTTGGCAACAATTCTCTCTCTTATATTATTGTAATGCATTCTACACTGGGCTGCCTCTGAAAATGATCTAGAAGCAATTGATATAATATAGAATGTCCAGTTGATCACAGCTGTTATGTGCATGTAGTATCTTTTTCCCAACATTGTATGTTTACAATAGGCTATCAAGTTCAATTAAAAAACTCCACATGGCAAATATAAATATACTTGTGTCATATGATTCTTTAGGCTCTCCCCTGCCCCATTGGAACCCTCATCTCCCCCCCCCCCGCCCAGTGTGAAGACCTGGCTGTTCCCCCAGGCCTTAGGGCTAGGATGTTAATTCACTGGAGCACTGATGTGTATATATAATCTATATGAGGAGAATAATATTTTTATAAGGGCCTTGATTTGGGTTTTATTGGGGTTTTTAATGGTTTGCAATTTATGTTCTTTGCCTAGTTTCCCTTGATTTATTATATTTCTGTGAGATATTTAACAACAAGCATTTTCCTTGTGCTACCTGATGAAAAGAATTCAGTTTTTAGAAGGTTTTCAACAACTGAGTGCCAGTTTGATATAATGAATAAGACACAGGGCCAGAAACCAGGAGTTTTTGTCCCTTATTAGGTATCAAGCCAGCTGGGAAACCTTGGGCAATCATTCTTTCTTAGCCCTAATAGAAGGCAATGGAAACCACTTTTGAAATCCTTGCCAAGAAAACTTCAGGGACAAGGCCAGGCATTCATAAGGAGTGAAAAACTGATTCAAAGGCAGATTAAAAAAAGATGTACAAAGGTTGTCATAGGCTTTGAGAACAGATGCATCAAGAATTTAAATTTGCTTCTGAAACAAAAGAGAAAGGGCAGTTTCTGCCTTAACTTTGCTGTAACTAAATCCAGTGCCACTCAATAGACTATATAGTAGCACTATATGTAAACAAGAACACTTAACCCAGCTATTTAGTTTTACACACTTAGAAATTATTTTCTGCAATTCTATATATTTCACTCTAGAGATTGAAGATGTTAGGATTTTAATTTAGGTGATAACATATTAGTTCAATATCTTCCCCAATTATATAAAAATTATATACAAAAAATATACAATCTAACTTTTTATGTTAGTCTGGATGTTAGGCATTATCATTACTCATTTAAACTAAAAACAAATTATTTTACATTTAACTGATACATGTTTCTATCACTGCATTTTCAATATTACATTTGTTTAAAAATTTTCCTTTTACCATTGTTATGAAGTTGGATTGCTAAGACATTTTATGATATGAAACTACCCTGTTTCCCCCAAAATAAGACATCCCCTGATAATAAACCCAATCAGGCTTTTGAGTGCATGGCAATAAGGCCAAGCGCTTATTTCAGGGTCTTATTTTCAGGGACACACGGTATCTATTATAGTCAACACGCAAAACATTGATATTTAGCAAATGGAAGTAATTCCACTAGTTAGATTTATTTGCTTACAAAAGCAAATTCCAGGGCTTTTCACTGAACCAACCACTCATCCATTTACTTCAGTAAAGGAAGAAAATAATCAGCTCAGAAATGTTATACAATGGAAGGAAATAGGAAGTAGACAAAATAATTGGTAACTAAAAAAATGAAGAAGCATCCCTGACTAGTCTATCTTTCTCTTTAGTGTGCATAAACATGGCACAGAAACTAGATTAAAGAAATTCAGGGCATACTTATTTATTTATTTTGTGCTGACTAGAGGGATATTTTAGCTTGGATTAAGAGCTGTCTCTTTAAGAGATTGCATTATGGAGAATGTACTCAGAGATTGCACTCTGGGTAATGTAGTCCATGACATGTGACCAAATCTGTTTGTTCTGATTGGCCATCAAGCTATACCTCTGCTGCTGGGTAATTGTGCCATGCAGACCAGCGGTCATTTTTAAGTCCAACAAAGGAACCAAACGGCAGCCGCAAGATGGGGAAAGATGAATCTCTTTTCACCTACGTATAAGGGGATCAGATTATGATACATGCCTCAGATGAATCTCGTCAATTACTGTAAGTCTTTGATTTACAGGATACCTGAATAATAAATGTAATCTGCATGATTTCTCTGTTTGCGTGGAGTTTTATCTGTCTGAGAAGAGCGACCCTACGCAGAAGAGATTGATTCCCAAACTCCGTTTGAGAACAGCTGCCTTGGGAGTGAGAAAAGAGCTAATTTTCTCCTTGCTAAGAAAGACTTTGTTTAAGTGAGAAACATTAAACCTCTCTTTGCAAAGGACAGAATCTGTCAGCGAAAAAAAGTATGTTTTCATCCCTTTCCTTGTTAGGAAAGAAGAAAGACTTTGTTTGCGTTTAACTAAGAAAATTACCTCATTACCTCATGGATACCAGAGGTTTCCATGGAGACAGGATTTGCATAATAAAACCAGCTTCTGCTGCCAGGCCAGCTCAATCTGCATTTGAAAAGCAAGTTGCTAAAGGCATGCATTTGTAAGGTAAACCCGCATGAGTCAAAGCTAGGTTCCAGCAAAGAAGGAAGTTGTTAAACACTAGCTAAGATTAAGAAAATACAGCGTGCTTCTTTGGAGCAAATCTGAGTTACTATTTCAGCTGCTTTTTTTAACTTTGCTTGAAAAACAATTGGAAAAACATTCCCCCTACAGGGTTTTGCATAACGTTAATAGTCCAAATTGTGATATAGCCAGGGAAAGTCTCTGAGAAATCACAAAATAGGACATAACCACGTGGCAAAATTCTAGACAAAGGAGGAGTTAACAACCAGTTTAGTCCAAGCATTAGTTAGCTCGCAGCGCCCTCTAGTGGCTCATATGTAAACTATAAGCCAGCATTAAGCTACGCAAGCAATGCTCCCTAGTGGCTAAAAGGTGAACTTCACTAACCACGCCACACCCAAGAAATGCTCCCTAGTGGCCAAAAGGTGAACTACACCAACAACGCCGCTCACAAGCAACGCTCTCTAGTGGTCAAAGAGTGAATTGCATTGACATTTCTAAAAGTGTTTAGGAAATTCTCTTGAATCTTCCTAGTCATGGCAGAGGTCCCTGAAGTGCAAGAAGAGCTGGTCCTCCCAATAAGCCTTGACAGAAATATAGAAACCAATGTCCAAAATTCAGAATTGGATATCCAAAATTCAGAATTGGATATTCAAAGTTCAGAAGAGGTAGAGGCACCTCAGAAATCCTATGATTTGAGGCCGCATAGAAAGCTTACCAAGGTCATGCAGTAGAAACTGATGGATGAATGGGATAAGCACTATTGAAACAAACAAACAAATTATGGGATAAATTGATACATCTTCGCGATACACCCAAAGAGGAGCTCTCTCCCGGGTGCATCAGCATGGATAAAAGTATGAGTGAGCTGTACCTACAATGGAAAGATTGTGAACACCAACTTATCCACATCCAGTCGAAGTTAGAAGAAAGCCTCATCCTCACGTCTCAAGGACACAACAAGTGAGAAGAACAAACACGAGGTGTCTCATTGTTCGCGTACGCCAGCCCAGCGGCCACTTGAGGCTTCCTCTCATGCTTCTAAGAAAGCCTCATCCTCACATCTCAAGGACACAACGAGTGAGAAGGCCAAATCCGAGTTATCTCATCATTCGCATGGCGCCTCCTCTCACGCTTCTAAGAAAGCCTCATCCTTTCACCCCAAGTCAACCCGGTCTCATGTGGGTAGCAGCGTTTCACAGCAATCTTCCCATCATAGCCATACCTCCCGAGCCTCAAAAGCAGAGAGTTTCGCCATCCAAGCGATACAAGCATTAATCAAAGCTGAGGAAGCTGCTGCGGCTCTACAAGTAGCAAAGGTGGAGCAACTGCAAAAGGAAGAACTGGCAGCAGAGGCGGCTGCTGCAGCTCTACATGTAGTTAAAGCAGAACAAGTCCAAAAGGAAGAGGTGGCTAAAGCAGAATAAGTCCAAAAGGAAGAGGCGGCTGCAGCAGTTCTACGTGAAACCAAAGCTCAGGCCACCCTCAGCACAAACGGGAGGCCGTAAAAAGGGCAGCACGGGCCGCAGTTTTACAGGCGGAGGTTGAAGGCGCCACCCCCAACTTCAATCCTAGAGAATTGGGAGAAGACGACCCGAGCAATCGTGTCAGGGCCTATGTGGATGGCCAGAACTCACTACGGCAGGGACAAGGAGGAGAATCTCAACCACCAGATATACAGAATAGTCAGACGCATGACATCGTATGATCTGGATCGCGAGATCCCTCCCTCGGAATTAGAAAACCTACCCCGACAAACCAAGACACACGGAGTGATCCATCAGCAGCACTGAAGGATCCCCAGCAGGCAGGTACACAAGTAGCCGCGAATTCTAACCTCATTGTTGAGGCTAAGACATTCCTGCCAAACCTTCAAGGCATCTCGAGCGCGGACGCATGGCCCAATGGAAGCGGTCAGCCTGCCTGGCAACAAGGAGAACCACCATTGTCTGTGTCATGGCAAGATGGAATTGTCAGGAAATACTCTGTAGGACACTACCAGCTGTCTTTGGCACATGGCCCTGCTCCTGGAAGCTATGCTTGCTGGGATCCAAGGGAGGCCCCTAGTCATGCTCTTGTCAACTCCGTGGGGTGCATCTTATCATCACTCCCACCATACAACTCTTCTGAAGTCCAAAAGGATCCTACAACATCCTGGAGAAAGATGGACCTGGCATCCAGGGGGGTGCACAAGTTCTCCAACAAGCCGGGCACAGAATATTTGCTATGGAAGCACATCTTTTCAAACGCCATTAATGACGAATGCTTGCGGCCAGCTGAAGAACTCAGCCATATGACAGAATGGCTAGGAACACTATCTGCAAGAGTAGTAAAGGAGATCTACGCATCCCAACTAGGCGAGCCAGTCGACGCCCTCAGGCTATAATGGGATATGCTCGATCGGCAGTATGGCGCGCCTACGCTGACGGAGTCCTCGTTCCTAGATCGTGTCAACCACTTCCCTGACATCAGCCTCAACAAACCACACGAGCTATGGAGTTTCTCTGCCCTCCTTACACAGCTGCGGTCAGCACAAAAGGATCCCGCCTTGCCAGGACTTATCTGTCTCGACCAGTTTAGGACGCAAAGTTCTATCGTTAAAAAACTACCATGGCAGCTGATTGAAGAATGGATCAAGTTATCTGACAATTACAGGGCGAAGAACCAAGGCAAAGACCCTCCCTTTGCTGCCCTTGAAGAATTTGTTGCCCACCAAGCGAAGCTATACAACAACTCTCGAAATCTCAACCTTAGAGAAAAATGGCTACCAGTTAACAAAAAAGCCAGCCAGAACTCTAGTTCGACCAAGAGTCCATCGCAAACTGCAAAGGGAAAAACCTTCGTGTCTGTGCATAAAACACAGGTAGCTACCCTGCCCATGACGAACCCAGATGAGCAACCACCGAGGAGAGCTGAACATACACCTCTGACAACAAATAAACATCTATTATGTCTACTCCACAAGTCCCCGCATACTCTGAATAATTGCAGAGAATTCTGAAGGAAGTCTGCTTCAAGTTCTGTGATTCTAAGGAACACATGGCCAACGACTGCACAACACAGGTGCGATGCTACCTATGCAAAAGTAACCAGCACCCAACCACCTTGCATCCAGACTCTGTGTCGACACCACGGCCGACTCCTAATCTACGGCCAACTCCTGATTCACGGCCGACTCCTAATCCACGGCCGACTCCTGATCCACGGCCGACCTTTAATCCACGGCCGACTCCTGATCCACGGTCGACTCCTACTTCTCCTCCGACTAAGGAGTCTCAGTACGGCAACAAAGCGCACTCAGAGATGGCAACAAGTGTCAATTGCACGTCAGTATGTGGTGACTCACCATCCCCTCGCTCATGCCACCAGATCTGCCTAGCTAAAGTCTACCCAGCTGGGCGCCCAGAAAAAGCTGTGAAGATGTATGTAATAATGGATTCGCAAAGCAATCAATCGTTAGCCAGGTCAGCATTCTTTGACGTCCGAACTGAGGACATGCAATTCACGATATCAACATGCACTGGGTCCCAGTGCACGGCGGGGAGGAAAGTAACCGGATTTTGCATAGAATCGTTAGATGGGGATGCAAAATACACATTGCTGCCATTGCTAGAATGGGACGCTTTACCAGATAATCGCAATCAGATTGCGACCCCAGAGGTAGCAAGCAATATACTTCACCTGAGGCACATGGTTAATCTCTTTCCTGCTCTAGACCCCGAAGCCGAAATCCTGATCTTGTTGGGATTGGATGCCTCCAAAGCTTTCCCTCTCCATGAATTGGTTAGAGGTCCAGCAAGCTCTCCATTTTCCCTCAAGACAGCACTCGGATGGGCCATCTTAGGAACGGTTTGTGTCAATCGGCTGCAGGCCCCAAACCAGGTGAATGTCTTCGCGACCTCCATTCTCAGTAATGGGAGAGCATCCCACTTGAAGCCATGCCAAGAACACTTCACAACTTCGACAAACAACCCTGTTTTAGGAACGACAGTGTTCCAGTCCAGCAAAGAAGACAATGACTTGGCCTTGTCAATAGAGGACAAAGAATTTCTGCAGCTCATGGATAAAGAACTTCAGCAGGATGCTAACGGAAGCTGGATAGCCCCATTACTCTTTCGCATACCCAGGCAGCGCCTGCCAAACAACCATGAGCAAGCTCTCTCTCACCTCTTCAGCCTGAGATGAATTATGAACCGAAAATCTGCAATGAAAGCTCATCTAGTGGAGTTCATGGACAAGATGGTCCAGAACGGGCATGCCGAGCTTGCCCCAACCCTGGGAAAAGATGAAGAATGCTGGTACCTGCCATTCTTCGGAGTGTACCATCCACAGAAACCAGGTCAGATACGAGTAGTCTTTGATGCCAGCGCACAGTTCCAAGACCTCTCTCTGAACAAAGTCCTTCTCACAGGGCCTGATCTTACCAATAGTCTGCTAGGTGTGCTCATCTGCTTCAGAAAGGAAGCCATAGCCGTCATGGCCAACATCCAGCAGATATTTTCTCGTTCCTTGTCAGGGAAGATCATCACAATTACCTGCGTTTCCTGTGGTTCAGCGACGAACAGCACAACCAATGGATCACAGAGTACAGAATGCGAGTACACGTCTTTGGGAATGGTACTTCCCCTGCAGTCGCCAACTATGGCCTACAACACACCACTCAAGTAGGCAAAGCCGAATACGGTACAGATGCCAGACGTTTCGTGGAATGAGACTTCTATGTCGATGATGGTCTGAAATCTGTACCCACCACAGCAGAGGCCATAGACTTATTGAAAAGAACATGCCAGATGCTAGCGGTAGCCAACATCAGGCTGCACAAAATAGCATCCAATAGTGAAGAAGTGCTAGAAGCATTCAATCCTGAAGACCACGCCAAGGGACTACAGGACCTCAATTTTGGCACCGACACCTCTCTTGTCCAATGGAGTCTCGGTCTATATTGGGACTTGAAGAAGGATGTCTTTACCTTCAGAGCCCCAGCTCAGAAGACCGTCTTCACAAGGAGAGGAGTTGTCAACAGTGAACAGTCTGTTTGACCCTCTAGAGTTTGCTGTGCCTGTAACTATCCAAGGGAGGCTCCTTCAATGTACGGTCTCCCAAAACACCAAAGATTGGGATGAGCTGCTTCCATTAGAACAAAAGCAAGAATGGGAGTCGTGGCGTACCCCCGAGTAGTCTCCAAAGCATCAGTGTACAATGCACGTATGTTCCCATCATGTTCCCGCCGCACTGAAGAAAGAGCTGCACGTCTTCTCAGATGCGTCCACGAAGGCAATAGCAGCCATGGCATACATCAGGGTCTACAGCGGGGAGGGCAACATTCACGTAGCCTTCGTCATGGAAAAGGCGATAGCAGCCATGGCAATAGCAGCCATGGCATACATCAGGGTCTACAGCGGGGAGGGCAACATTCACGTAGGCTTCGTCATGGGAAAGGCGAAGCTAGCACCACAAGGTCACACCGTACCAAGATTGGAACTCTGTGGCGCCGTACTGGCTGTAGAACTCGCAGACCTGATAACAAAAACTACAGATCTTGAGCTTCAACTCACCACCTTCTACACAGATAACAAGGTGGTGCTGGGCTATATTTACAACCAAAGCAGACGATTCTATGTCTACGTAAGCAATAGAGTAGACAGGATCAAAAAGTCTTCAAGTCCAGAGCAGTGGCGGTATGTGCCAACAGACCTGAACCCAGCAGATCATGCTACATGGTCTGTCCCTGCATCCCAGTTGGCAGAATCAACCTGACTAAAAGGTCCCGAGTTCTTGGTCCACCCAGGAAGCCTGATGGCACAGAGACCAGAATACCATGAGCTTTTAGACCCAGATCAAGATGCTGACGTTCGACCTCAGATGTTCAGCAAACCGCTCAAACAGGACAAAGAAACAGACATCCATGTCACCTGTTTGGCGACAACGATCAAGGAAACAGGAAAGCGACACCTTGACCATATCCTACAACCAGTTACCTTCGAAAACTTCTCTAGGTGGAGATCTCTCATACGAGGCGTAGCAGCGTTTATCCATTTCCGGCATCGCAGAGCAAATTTATAGATAAGCGTTCCAGAAAGCCGTCTCCAAGCCGAGAGAGGGATTCTAGGGGTGTGCAACAACACGCGTACCCAGTGGAATTCGAGTGCCTAGAGGCTAAGAAGCCTATTCCAAAATCCAGCCCACTTCTGAAGCTGAACCCGTACCTTGACAGCCACGACGTGCTTCGAGTAGGGGGACGTCTGGATAAGGCTGAGATAGACTCAAATATTAAACACCCTATCATCCTTCCTGCTCGTCACCATGTGACGAACCTGCTGATTCAACATCACCATGAAACCGTCCACTATCAAGGCCGACACTTCACAGAAGGAGCTGTTAGAGCTGCTGGACTCTTTATCATGGGAGCCAGGAGGCTCATCGCTACTGTCTTACACAAGTGCCTGCAATGTCGCAACAAGGTGTGACACACCACCAGCTGATGGCTGACCTGCCACCCGAGCGTCTTAGTACTGAACCGCCTTTTACCAACGTAGGACTAGACGTCTTTGGTCTGTGGTCTGTGTCTGCCCGTCGGACCAGAGGTGGTCAGGCTAACAGCAAACGTTGGGTCGTCCTTTTCACATGTCTTAGCATTCGCACCATACACATCGAAGTCATCAAATCCATGGACAGCTCCGGCTTTATCAACGCTCTAAGAAGGTTCCAAGCCCACAGAGGCCCAGTCAAAGTGTTTAGATCTGACCGTGGAATGAACTTTGTAGGAGCCTGCAAGGAGCTACAAATCGATGAGGGCTCTCACCTCGACCCATCAATTGATGACTACCTGAAGGCCCAAAACTGTGTATGGATATTTAATCCTCCCCATGAGTTGCATATGGGAGGAGCATGAGAACGAAAGATTGGCGTAGCCCGCAAAATCCTAGACTCCATGTTGATGAAGACACCCACGCTGACCCATGAGATCCTCACCACTCTCATGGCAGAAGTGGCAGCTATCGTCAACGCTCGACCTTTGGGTCCAGTCTCCTCAGATCCTGAGAATCCAACTATCCTCACTCCAGCCACCTTGCTAACCCAGAAGACAGGTGAATGGCCAGCACCATTAGGGAACTTTGTTCCAAAGGACATGTATACACACCAATGGAGGCAAGCCCAAATTTAAGCAAGTTAGGAAAGAAAACAACATCTGCACCATCATCTGCAGCATCAAGTCCATCAAGTCAAAGATCGATAGAGAGCATGTTACAAGCAGAGAAATCAAATTCATTTCAAAAAGATGTGATGACAACGTTCCAATCCTTACAGGAGGCAATAATGAAGAATCATAATGAGGTGAAGAGTGACTTGGGAGAGGTAAAAGAAATGGTGCACGACATGAATGAAAAAATAGGAAATTTCCAACAGATATTAGAAAAAAATGAACAAAGGATTCAGGTAATAGAGGAAAAATCAGAACAAGCAGAGAAAAAATGGAGGAAATGAATCACAGGAAAATAAAGAATTGGAGGAAAACGTGATTTCGTTGCAACTGGAAAAGGCCACTTACTTCTTGAGATTCCAAAACATAGAAGAGGAAAAAGGAGACCACCTACCTGATATAATGATAGAATTGCTGGCAAATGCCTTACAAATTACAAAGCAGGAAATGCAAGCAGAAATTGATGAAATATTCCGAATACACACAACCTATGCGAGAAGACATAATCACCCAAGAGAAGTTCATGTCAGATTTGTCAAGAAGATGATAAGAGTTGAAATACTTAAAAAAGCGAGATGAACCTCTCCAATATAAAGGCAAAGAAATTGTGGTGTTGAAACAGGTGCCAAGAACAGTAAGAAACCTAAGACAATATCAATTCTTGACAGGTCAGCTGATTAAATACAATGTAAATTTTAGATGGCTGATACCAGAGGGAATTTTGGTAACTTGTAATGAAAAAAAGATATAGATTGGACTCATTAGATAAAGCATATGAATTTTATGAATGTCACTTTGGAACTACTGAAGTAAGAGAGGAAGAAGAACGCAAAGGACAAAGAGAACTAGCAAATGTGGAAAAGACTATATGGCAGGAAGAAAGTTAGTCCGAGAAAACAGATCTAGCAGAACGAGAAGGAGCAAAAGCAAAGGAACAGAGAGAAATAAGATCAACTAGGACAATACGACCTATATACAAGTGAGAAGATGGAAGAAGAAATACAGATGCTATCAATCAACATAAATGGATTGAATTCACCAATGAAAAGGAAAAAAACTTTCACAAAACTACAGAAATTAAAACTTGACTTAATCTTTTATTGTTGCACATCTAGCTGATAGTTGGATACCTAAATACTTTACTTTCTTTACTATTTGTATGTCGTTGTTCCACTATTTTACTCTTGTTTTTCCGTCACATTTTTTACTATTATTTTTGTCTTATCCTTATTGATTTTCAGCCCCGCCACTTCTCCATATTGCTCTATTTGCCTCATTAATCTTGGGCCTGTTTCTACTGGATCTTCCATAATAAACAACAAATCATCCGCAAATGCTTGTAATTTAAATTCTTCTTTTCTAATTTTCATTCCTTTTATTTCCTTGTCCTGTCTTATCTTTCTATTTAGAATCTCTAATGTTAAGATAAACAGTAGTGGAGACAGCGGACATCCTTGTCTGGTACCTTTTCTAATATTCACTTTTTCGGTCATTTCACCATTAACTATCACTTTAGCTGATTGATCATTATATATAGTTTTAACCACATTTATAAACTTTTCCCCAAACTCCATCATTTGTAGTTGCATTATTATAAATTTCCAATTCACATTATCAAAGGCCTTCTGTGCGTCTAAAAACAATAATGCCATTTGTTTCTCTGGATGTGCTTCATAATAATCCAGTGTATTTAGAATTGTTCCCATATTGTCTCTTACCTGTCTTTTCAGTAAAAATCCATTTTGGTCTATATGAATAAATTCATTCAATAGTCTCTTCAGTCTTTCCGCCATTATTGATGCAAAAATTTTATAATCCGCATTCAATAGAGAAATTGGTCTATAGTTGTTGAAGATCTACCTCTTCTTTGGGTATAAGAGTTATATATGCCTCTGTCCATGAGTTCGGTATTTTAGCCTTTAACATTAAATCATTAAATACTTCCAATAATGTATTACTTAATACATCCTGTATAGTTCTGCTGGCAATCCATCTGGTCCCAGTGTTTTCCCATTCTTCTGCCTTTTAAGTCCTTCTATCACTTCCATCATTGTTATTCTCTCTTCTAGAAAACTTGACTTAATCTGTCTCCAACATAGACAACATAGTAGGCTTTTAGAATACCCCCAAAATGGGAAAAGTATACTTTTCATTAGCACAACAAAAGAAAAGGGGGGGTGGTATTATATATAAAGGAAACAATAAATGCCAAGCAAATATACACAGATGAAGAAGGGAGAATTTTGATGGTAGAGGTAATAATAAACCAAAAACAAGTACTTTTGATAGCAATATACACACCAAATAATAAGCAAGAAGAATTTTATAAACAACTCCACATGAAAATAACTGAAATGGATTATGAAAATATTTGTGTGTTGGGGGACTTCAATGCAATTGTGGATACAAAACTGGATTACAGAAGTAGGAAAGTATGTAAAAAGGCATGGAAAACACTCCCTAGGACCTTCTTTAAAATGATAGAAGAACTATCACTTCAAGATACATGGAGAAAAATGAACTTAGAGAAAAACCAATATACATTCCAGTCAGATAGACATCAATCATGGTCGAGAATAGACATGATATGGATGACACCAGAATTAAGAACAAATGTACAGGAGATAGAAATTGAAACAAATGTATGGGCAGATCACAACCCAATGAAAATAAAATGGAAAGGTCAAAGGAAAAAAATGAGATGGATGTTGAATCAAGCCATATTAAATGATAAAGAGTTTATACAAATAATGGAGAAAGAAATGGACTTCTTTTTCAAGGAGAATAAAAAAGATGAGACTTCACTACAAAATGTATGGGATACAGCAAAAGCATATATTCGGAGATTAGTGATCACCTATACAGCAAAAAAGAATAAGGAAAAGAGGCAAACACAAAAGTGATTAGCAGAAGAACACAAAAGACTGGAAACAGAGTTACAGAAAGAACCGCAAAAAAGAAATTTTAAAAAACAAATGGGACTGATAAAACACAAACTTAATTTAATGGAATCAGAAGAAAGAGCACAAAAGATTAAAAGAGCGAAACAAAATTACTTTGAAAATGCCAAGAAACCAGGAAGATGGTTCGCATATAAATTGAAAAAGGAGAAAGAGAAGAAATTGATACACTGCTTGCTAGATGAAAAGGGAATCCTTCACTATCAAAATGAAGCTAAAAAGAAAATAATCCAGAATTACTACGAAAAACTATATAATCAAGAGAAGGTGTCAGAAGAAAAAATAAAACAATATTTGGAGAAAGCTGAATTACCCAAATTACCATAAACAATGAAGGTTATGTTAAATGAAAAGATAACAATGATGGAACTAACAGAGGTGATCAAGAGACAAAAAAACAATAAAACACCAGAACCAGATGGACTACTGGCAGAGCTTTATAAATGTTTACAAGATACATTGGGTTTGCCAATGTTGGAAGTTTATAATGAAGTACTGTTAGAGGCCAAAATTCCAAATACGTGGATGGAAGCAAATATAACCCTAATACCGAAAGAAGAATCAGACTTAATGCAGATAAAAAATTATAGGGCAATCACTATTAAATGCAGACTACAAAATATATGCCTCAATAATTGCAGAAAGATTAAAAAGATTCCTGAATGAATTTATACACGCAGACCAGAATGGATTTTTACCTAAAAGGCAAATTAGGAATAATATGAGAATCATTTTGAACACGTTGGAATACTATGAAATGCATCCAGAAAAACAAGTGACATTGATATTCTTAGATGCACAGAAAGCATTTGATAATGTAAATTGACAATTTATGATATTACAATTAACATATATGGACTTTGGGGAGAAATTTGTTAACATGATTGAGGCAATATATTCCAAGCAAACTGCAAAAGTAATGGTCAATGGGAATGTGACTGAGAACTTCAACATAAGAAAAGGCACGAGAAAAGGATGTCCGCTGTCCCCTCTATTATTTATATTAACATTGGAAGTACTTAATAGAAACATTAGACAAGACTCAGAAATAAAAGGAATGGAAATAAAAACAGAAGAATATAAATTGCAGGCATTTGCAGATGACCTGGTATTTATCTTAGAAGAACCACAAGAATCTGGACCCAAGTTAATAAAAATAATAGCAGAGTACAGTGAAGTTGCAGGACTGAAAATGAATAAAGAGAAAACTAAAATACTAGTCAAAAATGTCACAGAGAAACAAAAACAAAAACAAAAAAAAGAATTAGTGGAAAAGATAGATATTCAAATAGTTAAGAAAATTAAATACTTAGGAGTTCAGCTAACAGCAAGATGCGCAACTATAAAAGAAGATAATTATATGAAACTATTACAACAAATTAAATTAGATTTGGAGAAATGGAAAAACCTGCAGCTATCATTGATAGGAAGAATAGCTACAATAAAAATGAACATTTTGCCGAGACTGTTATTCTTATTTCAAACAATTCCGATAAAATTAGAATATTTTTTTTGAAGAACTAAACAAAATGATACTAAAATATATTTGGCAAGGGAAAAAAAGCGAGAATAAGACTGAAACTGCTACAAGATACTAAACTGAAAGGGGGCCTTGGCTTGCCAGAGTGGGAGCTATATTACCAGGCCTTGTCTGGGTGAAAGAATGGGTAAACTTGAGGCATAAAAGACTATTAACTTTGGAGGGACATGATCTCTAACTTGGGTGGCAAGCCTTTTTAAGTGATGGGAAAAATAAAATACATGGATATTTTCAAAGGCACCTTGTTAGAAATGCACTACTGTTAGTATGGGGGGAAATTAAAGAAAGACACTATATAAAAATACCAGTCTGGCTCTCCACGATGGAGGCACTGATTTATCCGAATGTGATTAATATGGGGGAAAAAGTAAGGTATAAGGACATTTTGAATGGTAAAGAGGAACTCAAATCCAAACAAGAACTGATTAATCTAGGGATCGATCTAGCATGGTGGCCATACGTGCAAATACAATCAAGATATGAGAAAGATGCAAGAATGTACGGTTTCTATAAAGACCCAACAGAACTAGACCAGATATTACTAGGGACAGATGAAAAATTAATTTAAAAAATTTATAGCTACTTACTGAGTATTAAAATGGAAGAAGAGCAAGTGAAAGAAACAATGATAAGATGGGCTAAAAACTTTGGTTACTCAATAGAACTAGACAAATGGCAGAAATTATGGGATAGAAACTGTAAATTAACAATGTCAACGGCCTATAAGGAAAATTTATACAAAATGTTTTATAGATGGCATTCACCACCAGCGAGGCTAGCAAAGATGTTTAAAAACGTATCAGCTAAATGTTGGAAGTATAATCAGATACCAGGTTCATATTATCATATGCGGTGGACATGCCCAAAGGCAAAATATATTGGACTAAAATACATACTTGGTTAGAAAAAATGATAAAACAACACATAGATTTGAAACCAGAAATATTCCTGCTGGGGATACTACCAGAACAGTATAATAAAGGAAATACATATTTAATTTTGCATGTAGTAACAGCAGCAAAAATAGTGTTTGCACAATGGAAAAATGAAGAGGTCCCGACAGATGGAAGTGTAATAAAAAAATATTAGAATGTGCTGAGATGGATAGATTGACACTTAAGATAAAAGAAAAGGAAGAAACAGAATACTTTTTAACATGGGATATATTTCATCAATGGTTAACTAACAAAAACAGAGGTTAGAATTTAAAAAGAATTCAAAGAAATAACAAAAAACTGTATTGAATACAGTTTTGAATATTGTAAGATGGACAAACTAATTGTTTTATTATTTTATGATTAATATTGATATGTTTATTAAGATTACTAGTATGATTATGGTTATTGTTGTACCTTTACTCAAAATTAACTATGCCCAGACAACACGCTGTTCAGATAGACATGGATTTTTTTTATGTTTTTAAAGAAAAAATATACCAATAAAACATTAAAAAAAAAAAAGAACAAGCAAGCACTAGTAAAAAAAGATGTGAATAAAAAAAATAGACAAATGATTTACATTTATACTTATATTTGGTTGGTAGGTAAATGGAGGAGGAAGCATGGTACTTACATATAGAGATTGCAAGATTAAATACTAGCAAAACACAATGATGCATTAGTTCCACCAAAACCAAAGGAGTTACTGAGAGCAATAAGCCGCTTTTTACATTTCCATTCTTGTGGTACTAGAGGAACATAATTGAGATCAAATAGTGGCTCTGTCTGATCCAGATTTAAAGTAGGTGGCAAAATTCCATGGTAACAAGCTAAAGCAGTAAAAGCTGCCTCAATAGCCCCTGCAGCACCCAAGAGATGACCTGTTGCTCCCTTAGTTGAGGAGACTGCAAGAGCAGAAGCATGACCTTTAAAAAGGTTTTTGATAGCTTGATTCTCTGCAGCATCTCCTAGTGGAGTGGAGGTGGCATGAGCATTGATGTATGTTATATCTTCCGGAGAAATTCCAGAATCTTTGATTGCTGCAGACATGCACCTTTGGAACAAAAAGGAAGACATTAGCTTATTGGATATGAGAAAGTTATTTCAATCAATTTGTGTGCCTGAAAATAATGAAGCATGCAACACTGTAAGGATATAAAATGTCATATATGTAAATGAGATTTTCTGGGATCCCATCTACTGCAATCCTGCACTGAAGATTAGGAGATCCTCACCCAAACTAAGAAGTATGAAGAACTTCACAAGACACCTGTTACAACTAAATGTTGAATTCTTAAGCTTGGTCTTTAAGACACGAATAGACACCCTTTTCTTCTATATTATAATTTTAATTGAAAAATGATATTCTATAGTATGTATTGCCAGGTTGGTTGAAACTAGAAAATTAAATTCTAGTGAGCTGATAAATTTAATTATCTTAAATCTTCAGTTATGTTGGTTGGTAGAGTATTTCATTGAATGCTGTGTTTCTCCTTAACTGTATGTATCTTGGAGCTGAACAAGCAGAAACAATTAATAGCAGTAAATGTAATCTTTTTTTACATATTGGGGAATCATCATTATTTTAAGAATGGATAAGATAGATTAGTTTAATTTTTTATGCAATAGTGTCATGAGTTCTAACACAGTATGTAGCTACTATATAATTCATAATTATTTCCTTATTTATAATGAGCCAGCATGATTGTCTCATGATTATCTCCAATAATCACAATAGTATTTCAAATGGCTTTATCCAAATTCAAATTTAAAACTATATCAGATTCATATCCTTCCTAAATAAAAGCTCTACTTCACACTTTAATACTTTCACCGAATTATGAAAAAACAGGTTTTAAGCTAACAATTAGTACACTGGGTCAGTTGTTTCTCAATTCCTTTTTTAAAATGAAACTATTATTTTGAATAATAATACATATGGAAATGTAACTAAAAGAACAGTATAAAGGAGGCAGTAATATAAAGCCCCAGAAGCAGGCAAATAAAGGAATAAAAATATTCCATTCATCAACCATCAAAAACACAGGAAAACAGAAACAGGAAAATGAAAAGATGTCTCAGTAATAAATGTACTAATGCCAATCTAACTTTTATATGGAAAAACATTTTTTCAAAGTGTGACCACAAAAAAGTTTCTCTACCAGTGTACCATTTACATAATCTTAAAGGAAGTCACCTTAAAGGAAGGCTGTTGGTATCCATGTCATATCTGGCTTTATCCTGGGAAGATGGGTGGTCACCAGAATTTGTCATTGGGCAAATAACATGAATGCACAGCTGCACCTGGTGACTAGTTCAAATGATTGTGAAATGGCAGCCAAGGCTAACCCAGCATTGTAACTTTGCTTCCAGGGTAAATAGCAAGTCACAGTATCTGCTCACTGACCATGGCAGTGAACCATTCTCTTTGCCAGCAGTCCCAAAGGTGCTTTTTCAAAAGGCAACTGGACTTTCTGGTTACCAATCTCCATAGACACTCTTTGCCAGCAGGCTCTTCACACATGGAGACACATATTTATGCACATACACATACCACCACCGCACCCAAAACTGGTATCACTTTCCTGGTAAATAGATTTCTCAATTAGCTAGTTAATGTTCCCATATAAAAGATCTCTGATCAGCCAGAAAGCAAGCCATTCCTACATTAGGAAATTATACCAAAGATTTATGATAATAGCTGTTACCTTAAAGCTCCATCTCCATTTGGATCAGGTGCTGTAATGTGGCAGGCATCAGCTGACAGTCCATAGCCTAAAATTTCTGCATATGGTTTGACTCCTCTCTGGATAGCATGCATGTATTCTTCCAAAACCAAAACTGCCGCACCTTCTCCCATAACAAATCCTTCTCTTAGTGGATGGAATGGACGACAAGCTTTTTGAGGGTTAGAGTTAAAGCTAGTGCTCAGAGCCCGAGCTCTTGCAAATCCAGCCAGAGACAATGGGCTAATACAAGCTTCCGTTCCTCCAGCCAACATCATATCAGCATCACCATGAGTTATAAATCGAAAAGAGTCTCCGACAGCATGTGCTCCAGTGGTACAAGCAGTGGACACAGCATGGTTTGGTCCTTTCAATTGATGTTTGATACTAATATGACCTGCTGCCATGTTGATCAAAATCTTTGGAACAAAAAATGGGCTGACTTTGTTGTAGCCTTTTGTTTTGAATGTCAAGGCTGTATCAGAGATATCTTCCAGTGGAACCATTCCCATTCCTATAGCCACACCAGCTTTCAAACTATCCTGGTCAGATTGCGGAGACCAACCAGAATCTTTTAATGCTAGATCAGCAGCGCCTATGGCCATGATGGTGGCAGAAGACATAGCTTTGCTGTCTGATTTTATTATAAAATTTTCTCCATGGAACTGACCTTCATCAACCCCTTTTGGCACGCAAGCAGCAACTTTACAAGGAATAGAAGCATATTCTTCCCCTTCAAGGGCAACAATCCCACAATTTCCTTGGAGAAGATTGTTCCAAACCAACTGGGTTCCAACACCAAGAGGAGATACTAATCCTATACCTGTGACAACAACTCTTCTTCGACCATGAACTAACCTAGTATTCAGACATCTTTTATTGATATTTAGATACTGCTGTACTTGTGAACTTGGAAGGCAGAGGCTTGTAGCTCTGAATAGAGTTCTCAAGTGCTGGAGAATCATCACTGTACTACTTCAAAGTTTATTCCTATGGAGGGGACGAAAATAAAATTATTATTTACAAGCTTTCACCATGGGTAAAGTTTGTATTTCTTATAACAGTAAAACAGTTATCAATATACCAAACATGCAACATATGATAATGTAAATTTAAGTAAAATGAAATAAATGGTTCCTACATTCTAATTTTCAAGCCTAATTGAAGAATTTATGATTGTAATTTGAAAACAGAGGTAAGAATTTTCTCATAAAAAGTTTCTAGTATATTCCAGAGTCAAATTATTCATGAAATTTGCAAGAAATGACTCTTTGGTCATACTAAATTCAATGTATTTGATGTATTAAATTCAAAAAGTAATGTATTAAATTCAAAAATATATGCATGGAAATTTTCAGCTCAAACTTTAAAGTCTTTACTATTATAATTTTATCTTTCTTGTAAATTTTTGGAAGTAGAACAAAACTTTGGTATTTTACTGCTTTGCAGGAAATAAATAATCTGAAAAATAACTCACTATGCCATAGTTTTGTTATACATACTACAATACACTTTAGCTTGGAAGCAAGCAGTGCCAGGCTTGATTAGTGATTCTACAGGACACTATCAAAGACTATCAAGACTGGAAAATAGACTCAGAATTTTTTTCAAAAGTCCTAGAAAAAGGAAGGACACTGTTGTAATGAAAACTGTATGGATCTATTAAAATCACTTTTTAGTCAGCAACATCATCAAGAACACGCTGTAATAGCCAACTTCATGATAAGCAATTTGCTTCATATCTCTGATTTGCACATATAATTCTCTGATGTTTAGCCAAATTGGCTCATAAGCTACTGTTTCCTCCTTTTGGGGGGCACAATAGCCATTGCCCCCTCCAAAAGGGAGGACAGGAATACATAAGGACTGAAATATGTCCATAAAGACTTTTTATTGTCCGGAATGGTATAGGTCTCCTGCTTGACCAGAGGCTTGGACTAGAAGACCCCCAACCCTATTATTCTATGTTCTTTGTATTTAGCAGGCTCATATAACACATAACCTATTTTCAGAGGTCTTCTCACTGCCTACAGCATATTTATAATATGATGCTACTCTTTAAGAAACAAAAGTCTCCTCTTCAGCATATAGAATTTATTACTGAAAAAGCTATTTAGATCTCAGTGTCTTATATAAATTTCAGCATTGCTGAAGACAATGAAAGAACAAATAGATTAACTTGAATTGAAGAGAACAAGGGAAAAAAGGGACTAGTTATTCAAAATCAGAGACAATTTATATCCTTGCTACTGTTTACATTATACCACCAACAAATCCTTACAAGTCTTTTATGCCAAGTCTTTTATGCCATACAAGTTTGGGGCCTATATACACATCATCATATACATTCTATTTTAATTGTATTGCATAGAAAGTGTAAGTAATCCTGTGATCCTACTGATGTTACTAGCCTATAGTTCTGCAAAATTTGGAGAACTCCATATTGCTCATTTCTTGTGGTAATACAATGTAGTTAGATTTTAATTCCAGATCACCAACATTCAACTGTATGAGCAACAAATTTACTGTATTAAGGAGCTAAGCCATAATGAATTTGGCAGAGCTTGCAAGTTTCACTTTCAACTAATATACACTTTTTCAGATATAGGAAGTAACTCCCATAAAGGTAAGTGAGATTTAACTTTACAGGAAAATAAAAATACATCATTTAGCATTTTATACGAATATTAAAATGCATGCTTAGGATTGCAGTGCAGATGCATCCAGTTGAGGCTTGTTAGCATGCAATTCATATAACTGCCTTGTCTCGTTCACCAAAGGGATCTAGGGTGATAGTGTTTTCTATTTATAAAACATCTTGATTTCCCTTATCATTTTTCCTCTTATTTTCTTAAAAGAAAAAAAAAATGGGAACAATGAGGATAAGATCCATAATGCTTTTTGATTAAAGCTGCCAAATCTGAATTGCAAAAGCCGAATAAGCACTAGGTTACAGTAAAGTTTTCTTCTCTTCTAGTTACTGTCTGGATTCTGCAACACATATCAGGCAGACATAAAAGACACTAGCATTAACAAAAATAATTTGCTCGAAAGCCCTATAGGGTTACCATATCTGGGGATGTTAAATCCAGACTACACTAATTGGCAACAAAGAAGGGTTATTTTGCTGTCAGTGCCATTCAGTAGCTCGGATTTCTGTTGCTCAGCGTCGGAAAACCTTCAAGAAGTCGCTTCCCGACACGTAAGGTTCGGGAAATCTATCAGGTGGTGTGTGTGTGGGGGGGGGGGTTACAATGTAGCTGCTGCGCATGCTCATCACGGGGAGGGGGGAAGCGGTCCTGTCACACGAATGAAGGCGTCATCGCCATCCTTTTCTGAGTCACCATAGTCGGCGCCCCATTTAGACGCATGGTAGTCTGATTCAGGAAGATTTAGAATTGAGTGCGGGCGGGCGCGCCGTGAAAAAGAAGTTTCTGTTCTCTCTCTGGCGAAGACTACCAGTAGGCAAATGCCATTGCAATGGGATGGTGGTCGCGGTGGAATCTGTCACTACAGCGCTCTCGCGAGCACTAAGCGACCTGTCCCAGAATTCTAGATAAACGTTTTTAGAGGCCTTGGGGTTGCTGCTTACCTACGCGTGTAATATCATCAGGTGAGAAGGACGGACGGGTCCGCCAAACAGGAGGTGACGATGTTAGGGGTCTGTTCCGTGAAGGCCGTCGGGATGGGACTTCTCTGGGTGTATATATATATATATATATATATATATAAACATTCAGGATCGGGGGCATAACAATTGTTTTCAGTGTCGCGGGCGGGTTACTAGCTGACAAATTCAGTTGCACAATTTCCTGTTTGTGCTCGTTCAATTGCAAATTAAACTATCTCTCCTGCATCTGTTTAAGGAGAAAGAAGTCACCATTAAGATCTTCATTGTATACAGTACAGCACTGCTGGGGCATTACTAGTTTGTCTGTACATTTGTTCAGCGTAATACGAAGCTGCATTCCAGCAACTCTATTATATTGTGGGAAAGGCGAATCTCTTATAGTAGCTTCTTTCTGCCAGGTATATGAATTTAAAACAAAGATGCACCCTGCTATTTGTTCTGTCCAGGCACATGCAAATTTGAGAGTTGGGGAGAACCTCTGTGTATGTGCAGAGTGCATGTTCCTTCCACAAAATAATGTTTGTGTTTCAGATTGAATAGCAAAATGATTTAGTATAATTGGAGTTGCAATAGAATTCATTTTAAAAATTAAGCATGTAATTTTGGGAGCTGTAATATCATAACAGAAAAACAAGCAAGAAAAGCAAGCAAGTAAAACAAGCTATCTGGAACACTTATTATCAGAGTATTCAAAGATCAGGATAAAATTATAGGTTAAAATTGGAATAATATGCCTCTGGATGTTTGGAGCAGCTCCCTTGTTGGTTAGAAATGACATTGATTAAATTAAATTGATGGCCAATGCAGCAGGTGTAACCAGATTTGGAAAGGGTATTGATTGTTAAAACATATGTGTGGCTCAAAATATATTAAAAATAAAATTATCAAGTTCCAAAGAACCAAATTAGATTAGTTTGATACTCATTCTCATCCAAATTTCTGAGATGTTTGACTGCAAAAGGGATAGTTTTTGAAGAATTGCTCCCTTCTAGTTTTGTGTAGCACAAAACATATTTGAATGTGTTAACATTGGGAATTCCAGTTATATTCTCAGGGTTGGAATAAGTTCTGATTAAGAATCCCAGAGGTGCTTTTTTCAAAAGGCAACTGGACTTTCTTCAGAAAGTCCAATTGCCCCTTGAAAAAAGCACCTTTGGGACAACCATGACCTTGATGACTGAGAATCTCCATAGACATTCTGATTAAGAAGCATTAAAATAAGTCTAATTATGGGCAAAATAGTCTCACTAAAATACAAAGCTGTGAGGACTGCCTTATTTATACCTGTCATGGGCAGAAATGGGAGAGATGAATACATTTTGGAGGAGGAGTTCCTTGTAGTAGCTGATACTGCAGGAAAAGCAGAAAGAATAAATTTATTATATAAACAGTACAGGAACCTAGTGTCTACACTGAAAAGTCAGGGAACTGAGGAAGTCTTCTAAAATCAAATGCATTTTTGGAGAAGGCTGAATCAGTATTATACTAGGATTTTAAGCAGAAGCATAAGAAGATTAAACTATGTTCATAAATGTCCTGCCAGGCAATGTACTTATTTAGAAAATAGTAGCAGTATGCTCTTTGAATGGTTCAACCCTTACTATTTTCGACCTAACTGAATTTTCAGATAATTTTCTCAAAGTTTCATTAAGTGTCTATAAACAAGAGCAAAAGAAGATTCAGTTATAATACATGTTAGCAAACATAATGGCCACACTAATTATGATTTCAGAAAAACACAAATATTTATTATTCAGGTTTATATACCATTTAAATTAAACTGGCTCCTAAGCATACATTCCAATTCCATAAACAGATTAAAATGGTAACTGCAACAGTAACTATTATAAAACACAAATCATACTTTAAGAATTACATGTCAAATTATCTAACTTTCATTTATACAGGGACATGTCACGATTCATATCATTTCCCAAAGGCTTTATCATTTCCCAAAGGGTTTCTGGAATAATGTGGTTTTTTTTTTTTAAATCTTCCCCTAGTTGAACAATGTCAGATGTACTGCAACAACAATAGCTTCTTCCCCCCTTGGAAAACAGGTCCAAAACTTATACATTTTTATATATATTTGCAACCCAATTTGACCTGTTATATATTGCATATAGTCATATACAAAGAAAAAAATAGTTAAATCAGCAGTCCCCAACCTTTCTGGCTACCCCAGCAGCAGGGGGGGTGGATGATTTCGCATACTTGCCTGCTGCTTGCACAGCCCGATTCCCAATTGGCTGTGGACCGGGGTTAAGGACCCCTGAGTTAAACAACAGCAAAGTTAAAGTTTAAGGCCCTCTGTTAACAATCTATTATTGTAATTTACTCGTAGAGAGTCTACAATGGTTTCTTATCTACCTCAAATACCCCAGTCATCATCTCTGATCTGTCCAGGATCAAATACCCTCATTTGAGTCTTAATAATAAAGCCTTTCCTTGGATTTTAATTGGGAATTTCCCAAAAAATTGCATTTCATTTTTGAAGTTCATAAGTCTCTGTTGTGCAGCATCCATTGTTGAAAAATTCTCCTTAAAAACACAACATTAATCTTGCCAAGAAAATCCAATCCATCCTTCATCCTTCATTATTTCAGAATTTCTTGTATGCATATTCCTTTTCAAACCAGATACTTTCTTCTTCACATTTGGCAGCAAATTCATCAAATTGCAAATCAAGTCCAACTGTTATTTCCTGCTTTTGAATATCCTCCTGATTTGGTTCAAAGTCGCTATTGACCCATTTTTTATTTCTATTTTCAAATAAAACCTATAGGTTGGAGAGCATTCTTTTTTCGATGGCTTCCCAGAAAAATTTATTTCCTTTTAGAGACATTTTGAAAAACACACTGTTCTTTCCAGGGAACAAGAGAATCATAACCTAATGACCATAGACAAAAGTTGAGATAAAGTTTTTTCCCAAAATAAAAAATGATTAAAAAAGGGAAATTTTCCCATCAAATTTAAAACATAAAAATCAAAGTTCTTTTTTTTAAGTTAGAAAGAACAACATTTGCAATATAATTCTGTATAAGTCCAATTGGATGACTTTCACTGCCAGAAAATGTATTTTCATCACAGAGTTCCTTACAGCGAAAAGGAAAGTGGCTTGGAGTTCAATAGTAAACAATGAAATAACAACAAAGAGTTGTAAAACTCCAGCAAGGGATTATAAAATAGATCAGCAGTCAACTAGTTACAAATCAAAAGATAGTAAACTTTAAAAGCTCCCTTTTGTGATCAAAACTAAAAATAAAAATTTTATGTAGATCAGCTGATATCCTGGCCAATCAGAATTCATAAAAATCAGATGATTTCAGCCTCCTAGAAAAAACAATCAAAAATTGCAAATTATAACTCCCAACATCAGATATAGGTAGGCAATTCATGAAAATTACAAAATAAAACCACCTTTTAAATCCTTATGTTTCTCCATCAAAATTAAAAAGGAAAAATATACCCCATACTTCCTTACTTTAGTTCATCTGTGGTAGCCTTCTTTCTCATCATTCAACAATAACAGTGTCCCCAAAATAGTGAAGACCTTCAAAAAGGAGTAATAGGCTGTGACTGAAAGGTGCCTCTTTTAGCTTAGTAAATATAATAAGCTAATAAATTGTCGAAGAAGTGAAAGGGACAACTTATTGTCCACTTGAAAAATAAATTCTAAAATGGCTGCTTTTCTATAACAGAGTGACAGCATCTCCCACCTCACTTCTAGTTAAATGGCTCACTTGGTTTCTTTGAAGTGCTGCTCCAGAGTCTCCTTGCAGACCACTGCTGTATGGAGGATGTTGTGGGGTGATTATGAGACTCTCCCCAACCCAGGAGACTTATATAACTTAGTTCATTATTTTGTAAAATTGAAAAGGCTTTGGTCTGGAAAGAGCTTTCTGGACTGGTCAGTTGGCCATCTTCACTGGAAGCCAGTTCAAAGAATTTTCAAAAGTAGACAGTACAAAAGGTAATGTATCCAGTAGCTGATCAATGTGTGAGTGTCTATGAGTAGGATTTCTTTATCTAAAAACACTCATAAGAGGAAATAGAGGGAATATATGGCAAAATATGGCAAAATAATGTGATTAGCCCAGCTATGTTCCCTTAAAAAAATACTGATTTATCATTCAAGGTAGCTGGAGAATGTAAGCAATAAAAGATTTTAATTGTTTTACAGACTTGATTTACTATGCAAATAATAATATCTCAGAATTGTGAAACCAGAAACTATATCCATGGAACTCAAAATAGTCATGGTTTTGCTCATGGGGTCAGCAAACAGTCATAGTTTGTTACTGAAATATGAGAGCAATGTTCTTGGCTTCAAAACACAAGCATGTCTTAGAAAAATATTTTAAATAGTTTTCATTCTAATCAGACACTCAAATGAAGAAAAATATTGATTTCTTTGAATTGGAGATCAAGCATTTTCTACTAGATTGTTGGCTGTCAGAGGAGCTGTTGAATGCCTGTTTGAAATGTGGTTTGTAGAGGTAAGTACCTTGAAATTGCTATGTAGAAGAATTTTATTTGGTCCTTTTGAAATGTCTCATTATTCTCATCCTCTACAGTGAAGGTATTTTTCCTGTTGTTCTAGCTTCATGTGCTAAGGAAAACTTGACCATTTTTTAAGATTACCAACATTTATCCTAGTGAAAAATATGTATGCCATATTCAACCATTCTTGATTGTATTATCTATATTATAATTTGTATATACACACACAAACTAGTCATGGCCTGTTTGTGAACAAGCTGGGACTTTAGATTTTCTGCTAACTTCCCCATTGATTTTGCTTGTTGGAAGCTGGCAGGAGGTCACAAGTAACAGTTACATGAAACCCTTGCTTAACCATTGATTCTTGCTTAAAGATGGAAACGATGATTGCTGGGATTGCCATCACTAAGTGATATGGTCTCATGAGTTTTACTTTATGATCACATCATTTAATGAAAGTGGAAATGGAAATTCCGATTCCAGTTACCATTATTAAGCAAGATTACCTGTAGTTGACAAGAGTATTTTTTATTTATGCATTTATTTTACCAGGCTGGAAGACATGGTATAATGCAGAACAAAATGATTTTTAATATAGATTATTTCGCTTTTGTAATTGTAATTTCAGGGGAAAACTCATCTTACTTTTCCTAATGAGGCATCAATTGAGCAGCTATGCAGAATGAAATCTAATTGCTGGGGAAAAGAATAGCTGAATAAATGGATCAGATCAAATGAGATCCTCTGGAAAGATAACATACACAGCCTACTACTGACACCAAATTAGACATAAATACTCAGTCTGCTATCATGGTAACCTATTTTAAAGTCTGTTACATTAAACAATAATATTTTAAATTGGGAGTGTAAATTGAAGACTTTTAAACCATAGTGTGAAATGGAAATGTAGTTCATATGTCAATTCCTAGAAATATTATTTTCTGTGCTTATATAAAATCTTTAAAGTTATATATTGCATAAGCATTTAGTCTTCAAGGATATACCCAATGAAGTATGATTGCAAATATGTTATATGAAAATAAAATTTATAGTGGATTTAAGGTCATTTGCATGATATTTTATAACATACTTGCAAATCATGCTGAAGTTATTTTTATGCCCTGCCTATATAATCATGCTGAGTATTATGTGAGTATTTGGAAATTTACTTTGAAGATCACTTGATCAAATCACATTGATCCTTTCAATGTCTGAATCAGTTAGAGTTTCCAAATTGGGTGAATGATCTAGTCAGCGATTCAGATTGAATCAAAGCTGCTTCATACACTCCAAGTTGAATGTACATGTATCAGTTTTGTTGGATGCACATATATTGGTGATAATTGTTCTGGCACATCTACAACAATACATTAATTCAGTTTCTATCAGAGATTTCCTAAAGGAAGAGTTTATTTATCAAACTTATATATCTGTCTATCTTATGAATGTGACTCTGGGTTATAGGAATCAGTACTCCTACTATGTATTAGTGGATATCTCTGGATCATATGTGCCCCTCCCTATGCTTTATAAGGAAACATGTCACTACGCATTCAGAAAAGGTTGTACATAACATCAGTTTGCCTTCTGGTAAATTAATATTTCTGATTATTCAAAGATATACATTATTCCAAAGTACACTGGATCAAAAAATTTACTATGTCTGTGAAGATTGTGGGGATCTAAGTCCACTTCTTTTCCTACTTCATAAAATATCTTAGGAGACTGTGTGGAGAACAATTATTAAAGAAAAGTGGGGGTGGGTACTTTGTTCTTATCACCAAAAGATACTGTAAAATCACATTTTGGACTCTTGGTTATTAGGTTCAATGTACTGACATAAATTGATTGACTATACTTGACTAAAGAGCCGAGGTGGCGCAGTGGTTAGAGTGCAGTACTGCAGGCTACTTCAGCTGACTGCTAGCTACAGTTCAGCGGTTCAAATCTCACCGGCTCAAGGTTGACTCAGCCTTCCATCCTTCCGAGGTGGGTAAAATGAGGACCCAGATTGTTGGGGGCAATATGCTAAGTCTGTAAACCGCTTAGAGAGGGCTATAAAGCACTATAAAGCGGTATATAAGTCTAAGTGCTATTGCTATTGCTATTGCTACTTTACAATATCTTCTAAGATAAATCCTGAGAAATATCAGGAACCAGCAAGTGACCCATTGTCAGGTATGGAAGGGCCAGCCAATATTCCTTCAAAATTTCTGAGGAGCTTAGAGGCTGAACAAAAGAACCTTTTGTAAAAAAAAAAAAAATGGCATATATGATCCCATATTTGGGGGTACTCTCTGATGTATTTCAGTGACTGATTGCAACAATCTGCAATTTCCTTAAAGAATTATTCCAATCACCTCATAATTGCTTGTGATTGTTTATTTGCGCTAGAAACTAGTTTATTAACTTCAGATCTGGGTATGTTCTGCTTAGTTGTTTATTCATCTATGTCAATAGAAAAGAATATTCATAGCTCAGCGGTGAACTCCTATTTCATTACCAAACTAGTAACATCATCATCACCAACAAACTAGCACTAGAGAACATTCTAATCAAGGAACCATCAAGACCACTCCCACCAACACTGACAGGGCAAGCCACTAGTACAGTGATGGCAAACCTTTTTCTGGTTGCGTGCCAAAAGTGTGTGTGTGCGCCTGTGATATCGCGCGTGCGTGCCGGCACCCACAATGCAATGCGCGCCCCACCTGTGCATGCGCGCATGACTGCCCCCTGCGCATGCGCACATGACTACCGCCGTGCGCATGCACGCTTTCCCACACATACTCCACCTGCACATGTCCCCCCCAACCTGTTTTGGGCCTGGAAAGCCTCCTGCACCAAACTTTGCAAGTGCGAACGGTCTGCCGCCACTGCTCCTCATACTCCTGCCAGCCTCGCGCTCCGGGCAGCGTCCAGCATGGCCGTTCGCGGCGGCAAATGTTGGTGCCTTAGACTTCTAAGGGAGCATTCCCGGCCAGCGCGCCTCTTACCACTTACCGCAGCCGCCGGGGTAGCGGCAGTGTGAGAACTGCCGCTGCCAGGTGCGAAGGGGTGGGGGCGGCAGGAACAGCAGGCTGGGGTTTCCCTCCCTCCCCGCCAGAGGCTTTTTTCCTTTCCAGACCAGCTCCAAGCAAGCTGTGCACAAACTTCAGCAACTCTTATGCCGCCGTCTGCACCGCTTGCTTGGAGCTGGTCTGGAAAGGTAAAATAACAGCCAAATTAGGCAGGACTCGCCCCACCCAGGTCCCTCCGAACAGGTCTCCCTACGTAGCCTCCCCGCTGAACTACCCCAGTGTTCGCCCACCCAAAAGAGCCCGCCCTCCGATCTCTTCCGAGCGCCCGCTCTTTCTTGCACGAACGAGCATGAAAAGCTTCCCCTCTACTTGCATGCTGTTACCGGCTCTGCACCGCCCCCCCCCCACCCAAGACCAACAAGACGCCGCTACCCGGGGCCACCGGCCGCTACCTGGGTGCAGAGGGGGGTGAAGAGCCGGTAATAAACAGCATGCAGGTAGAGGGGAAGAGCTTTTCGCGCCCCCAGTTCGTTCGTGCAGGAAAGAGTGGGCGCTCAGAAGAGATCAGTGGGTGGCCTCCTTTTGGGTGGGCGATCAATGTCGGGTCGCATAATTCAGCGTGGAGGCTATGTAGGGAGACCTGTTCGGAGGGACCTGGGTAGGGCGAGTCCCTTTCAGAGGAGGAGGACGGGAAGGCTACGACCCGGCCAGGCCCGCCTGCCTTTTGGATTTCGCCCTCCTTCTCTCCTCGCAACTCCAGGAAGGAAGCAGCAGCGGCAGGCAATGGCTGGAATTGGCTGGGAGGCTCGCCTCGGGCTCCTTTTCTCCCTTTTCCTGCTTGGGTTTCGGGGCACCTTCGTGTAAACCCCACCCCTGGCTATGGGTGAAGTGACCAGGAAGAAGCAGGAGGCGAGAGGAAGCACAGGCTGTGCTCGGCAGCCCGGATTCTGCTTTGCCGCCAGTTCCGACAAATTCCTTGTGTGTCCAATCATACTTGGCCAATAAAGAATTCTATTCTATTCAGGAGCTCTTCGCCTTCTCGTGGCTTGGAAGTCTGGCTGGAAGGGAAGGGGAGGCGGCGGCCGGCCTGAAAACGGAGCCAGAGCCGCCGCCGCCTTCCTCCTTCCCCCAGCTCCGCCTCCGCCCAGTAGGAGGGAGCCCAAAAGCTGAGTCGCTAGTCAGGCTCCCTCCCGCTCCCAAAGCCCACCATGGCCACTAAGGTGAGGAGATCACCCCGGCTGGCCTCCCCACTCGCCCACCCCAGGTTTTGGGAGCGCTGGCTTGACCGCCCCTGCCCCCTTGTGTTTTGAAATGAGTCGGGCATGTGCACTTGTGGAAGCAGCGGCGGCGAAGGTGGATAAGAAGATGATGGGGGCACGAGGGAAGCCCGAGAGGAGGGCGAGGTGCACCTGAGTGGGCTGGTAGCTCTTGACCTTCCCCCTGCAGCTGCCGCTGTTTTTCTGGGGTGGCGGGGCTGCGCAGAAGGAACGCTGGGAGCCGACTCAGGCACACGGGGCAGCATTTGCTGGCTGGGCGGCTACCTGCCCTGCCCGCTGCTCCTTCCTCGGCTTGGCTCGGCTGGCGGCGGAGCGGCAGGCATGGCAGGGGTCGGGTGGGGGCGCCGCGCCACCTGCAGTTTGCACCTCCACCATTTTTATCGAGCTCCCCCCCCCCAAAAAACCCGGACCCCAACGAACACCCGTTGTTTCAGCCAAAATGGAGTTTGCTTGTCACTCCCTCGCAGACCGACTCCAGCCCTGTTGGTGTCCCAGCCCCTTACTTTTGGTGTGCCTTCATAGCTGCTACGCCGGGCCCTTTCGGCTCTGGTGCCAGGAAATGGCTGACATCGCCTCGCTTCGTCCCTCTGACGGGGCAGCCCAGCTCTGGCACTCTGCAGCTCGGCACATGTGCACAGCTTTTGGAGGAGGCTTTCCTGAAGCCTGGGAAGGGCGAAAACGGCCTCGCCTCTCCGGAAGGCCAAAATCAGCTGGCCAGCGCGCGCATGCGCACTGGAGCTGACAGGGCAATGCCTCGCGTGCCCTCGGATATGGCTACGCGTGCCACCTGTGGCACACGTGCCATAGGTTCGCCATCACGGCACTAGTATATAAAATGAGAGCAAACCCCACTGCCTACTAGCACTGATAATGTTACCTGGTTTGGTGATGAAACATCTGAGCTCGGAGAGTACCAAGGACCCTGCAATTCTTCTATATTCTGCCCTAGAATCTGATGTTATAAACTTGTAATGGTTGCTGATATTATTTCTATTCCTAAGTCATGCCATGTTTTAAAAAAGCACACCCAAGTATTTTACATTACATACTGATTTTGAACAACAGGAGATATTTATGCTTGAACAGCTTGTTTAAACTTGTTTTACTTAAGTATGTGAAGAAACCTCTCATACTAGTGCAAACGTCCTTTTTGAGATATTTCAAACAGCCTTTTTAAAAACATTGTTCCCCAAATATATTAGGACCATAACTTCCAATAGCCCTGAACACCTTGAAATCTATGTTGTTAGAATATATCTGGAGGATAATCAGATTTAAGAACATTTATTTAGAAGAATAAATTTATCTGAAGTTCCTAGAAATTCTGTTTAAAACAATTGAAATGAGAAGATTTTTTCTCCTTGTTTTAGACAACTGAATCAATTTTCTTGAAGACACTTCAGTCAAATTTTCTGCATGTAATGGCATATGAAAACCCAATTTTACAAAAGAAAGCCTTGGCTTGTATTCCACTCCAAAATCTGAAAAAGCAAGCTCAGAAAAAGTTATCACAAGCCCAAAAACTGGACAGAGGTAATATCTGAATAGGTTGTTTGACAGTATCAAACAAAACATTACTATATAAATGCATTCATCTGTTAACAAACAAAATTGTCACAGGAGATGCATTTTGGAATAGCTTTAGAAATAATAAAGCTATGTATTTTTATATAGGTGTAAGAATTGTAGCTCTGTGTTCATGCAATCAGATACAAAGATGTTTTAGATTGTACAGTTATCTCCATTACACTGTCATGATTCTATTAAAGGTGGTCATTTTTGTCCCTGATTTATATTTATCTAGTGCAGCAAATATTTTTAATTCACTTATAAATAATTCTGATGTTATACTCGAAGTAGTTTTTTTACCCGGTACCTTCAGATTAACTGCCATAATGTTGCATCTCAAGGCAGAAAAAGCCCAACTTAAGTAAGACTTGGTTGAAATTCTAAATTGAAAACTTGAATGTAAATATTCAAGATCTGTCCTCCTATTGATTCTGTGTTAGTTATGGCAGTGGAGATGTCCTGATATTTATGTATAGAATGCTAATATGTCCAATTTCCTGGCTCTGAATTTATGAAGAATTTCTTTCAGTACCTGAACCTTTAAAGCTACTGTATTTTTTTTTTCAAATATTCAGTAAGTCAAATAAGGAACAAGCCAAGTGTGTCTTAGATTAAAACACCCAATTAATACCTCCCTAAAATACAAGAATATTATAGAAGTTATAACACATTTGATATAAAGTTACTATTTCTTGGTGCTCCTTCAAAATTATTTTCCTTTTAATTCTGTGTAATTCCTGAAATGGTTATTCCAATTTGATAACCTGGACTCCTGCTTTAATTTTAATTCTTTTTTAAATGTATAGATTGCATTCTGAGAGAAGAGGATATTCTTCTGGTGGAGTTAATCAACTGGTTTAAATGTAGTTTTTTCAAGTGGGTAGATAGCTTACCATGTAGCAAATGCGGGGGACAAACAGAAACTAAAGATAATTTGTCACCTAACGAGGATGACCTGAGATGGGATGCAAGTAGAGTTGAAAATCACTTCTGTAACCAATGCCAATTCAGCAACAGGTTCCCAAGGTGAGTTTAGTAAATTGTCTTTAACAATTGAGTTTGTATTAGACATTATTAATTTAATATATGAATCTCATTTGTATTTCAGTCTGCATAGTTTGGAATTCCATATATAATGCAAGGTCACAACAACTATTGGGTAGCACAATATGGCGGTTCTTTGCTATCACATAGAGTAGAATATGTGCCTTATCTTCTTTCTGATTTCTTTTTAAATTATTGGTGAGCAGAGGAAGATTGTCATTCAGATTTTATTGTTTCAAGATTTACTACAAAATCTGGAGTTGAGCAGCAGTGCTATCAATAAATTTAAAATATTAAAATATCACTCTAATTTTGTAGGTTTTATTTTAATCAGGAATCAAGTAATAGGATTTTATACATCTGGATTTATTCAGATAATAATAGCCAGCTTAAAGATTTGAAATAGGAGGGTATGTTTATTTAAGTCATAAAGTGTTTTGTTTTGGGCTCCATGTCACACGAAACAGTGATAGAAGATAAAAATAAGCAAATGAAAGTACCATGATGATTGAAAGAACTCTTGGATGTAATAAATCAAAAGATAAATTTCAATATTATAATATTTGACCTATTGTAAAAATTTCTAGCTACTAGCTCCTAGATACCAGTAGTTATGGGGAAACTTTTAAGATAATTGAATTATTTTGGTTCTTATAGTAGTAACTAAAAACTTCATATTTTAAAAATTATGTTTCCAGATACAACAATCCTGAGAAGCTCCTGGAAACTAGACAAGGGCGTTGTGGTGAATGGGCCAATTGCTTTACACTTTGTTGTAGAGCAGTAGGATTTGAAGCAAGATACATTTGGGATGCAACAGGTATAGCTGTTTTAGAATACCTTATGTTAAAGCAAAATATTCCATAGTCATTCTGAAATGGTTACTCAATAGTGCTGTACCAAGTGCCATTTTAATGACTTCCAGTTTATAGTATTAATGCAATCCTATTTATCTAAATCCCACTGAGTTTCTAATTGTAAACTGCATCAGAATATATTGATGTGGCCTCTTAAATTTTCATTTATGAGTACATTTATTATTACTGACATACACACTTATCATCTTGACTGAGAGTTTCTGAAGTCAAAGAAATTATTTTGGAGACAAAGGAAGACTCATAAATTTGGAATTGGGATAGTTAAAAATAGCTTTTTCACCAAAAGATTAGACCTAAGAAGGAAGCTGACAGTTGATCTATATTTGGTAAGCAGTGTGTGATAATTAAGGGAGTTGGGTAGGAACTGGGGATATCCAAGTTGAGAGCTCATCCACAGAACTTACTGAGAACATTTTTTAGCCGATTCTAACTCACAGCTTTATTGTTATTGAAAAGCAGGAAGATGGAATTTTCTGAGCTTGCACACACACACACACACACACACACACACACACACACAGAGCTGAAGTGAGAAGTCTATAATCTGAGGCTTGTGGTGATATTTCTTTATATTCAGCTATTGAGGGGACTGTCAACTGTGCCCCAGTATTAAAAGAAACAAAAAGGCTTTCATATATGGTAGTTGGAACTCCAGCTATGGAATCCTTGGGAAGGTAGTACAAAGAAAATAACAAGCTTTTATTTGCCATAACTGTTGTTTAGTCAGTCTGTTTATTTCTTTCATTCTTTTTGAACATCATCTAGCTAAAACAAACTTAGCAAAACAAACGTACCAATTTAGCAAAAAATACAGTTTTATTAATTGTACCACATCCTGAAATCTATTAATGTACTGTATACGGCCGTGATGGCGAACCTATGGCATGCGTGCCACAGGTGGCACGCGGAGCCATATCTGAGGGCACGCGAGGTGTTGCCCTATGTCAGCTCCAGCATGCATGTGCGCGCTGGCCAGCTGATTTTCGGCCTTCCGGAGGGTGGGGGGAGGCCATTTTCGCCCTCCCCAGGCTTCAGGAAAGCCTCTGGAACCTGTGGATGGCGAAAAACAGGCCCAACGGAACTTCCGGTGGGCCCGTTGGGCCGTTTTTCGCCCTCCCCAGGTTTCAGGAGGCTTTCCTGAAGCCTGGGGAGGGCGAAAAACAGCCCAACGGGCTTACCGAAAGTTCGGAGGCTTCAGTGAGGCCTGCGCGCATGTGCGCGGGAGGGCAGCACGGGGGGCGGTTGTGCATGCATGCGCATGGGAGAAGGGCATTGCATTATGGGTGTGGGCACGCGCGCACACGCTATCGCGCACGCGCGCCCTTTTGGCACCCAAGCAAAAAAAGGTTCACCATCACTGGTATAGGGCAAGGAACAAAAAGAGGAAGAGAGGGAGGGAGAAAGAGATTAATACTTTAATCAATACCTTTATGTATTTGTCTAATCTTTCTAAACAGTCTAAGTCAGGAGAAATCACTATAGTTAGACATGCTTTTTCTTTAAGTGATTTTGGTAAAGCAATATGAGTAGAGTATATATTTAAATCAATAAGCAAATGAAATTTAAATGAAGTGTAAAAAGAAAAAAAACTTTTTTGAGGAGTTTAACATTCTAAAATTGAGAAGTGTCTTTTTTTAATGCTCACTGCTTCTCTTGGGTTTTTTTTTCTCAGATCACGTATGGACTGAAGTTTATTCTGTATCACAGCAAAGATGGCTTCATTGCGACTCTTGTGAAAATGTCTGTGATAAACCCCTTTTGTACGAGATTGGATGGGGAAAAAAATTGTCGTATATTATTGCCTTTTCTAAAGAAGAGGTAGGTGAACAATGTTTACTGAATTAAACAGACTTCCAGTAGCTTTAGCTATAGCATTGGTTCTGATAAAGCAGTTGTATACCTGCACAGCAAGGAGGATATTGTTTCTTCACTGGAATAGTTCTAATCTTAACATGCTTGAAATTCAGTTTTCTCAATATAATGCTGTATAAGGTATTTTGTTTCATAACTTGTGTTTTTCAGGTTGTTGATGTCACCTGGCGTTACTCTTGTAAACATGAAGAATTGCTTTCTAGAAGGACACAGGTCAAAGAAACTGTGCTACGAGAAACAATCAATAATCTTAACAAAATTGTATGTAGTTTTAACTTATCTGTTAAATTTACAGAAAACTTGAATTCAAACACGTCTTGAATCAAAGATTGAAAATGTAACCTGTAGCTGTTCAGTTAATTGAGAGGAGATAACAGTCTTATCACTCTAGATACATGTGCTATTTCTGTATGAAAAAGTAGCTGCATGTAAATTACAAGTGATGGCAAGAAAAAAATTGCACACCTCCCCATATAAGTGATAAGCTGCTACATAATTGAACATAGCACTCTTCGAAAAGAGTAAGAGGACTACATGGACTTGTAGCCTGTTGTGGCATACATTCTCTGTTACAGATTTTGTTTCACAGAGTCAGATTTTTATTTCTTTTCCTGCAAGTCCTTATCAAGGGCCTTGATTTTTCTCATGTAAATTTCCTGGATTTTTAAAGCTCCCCCGCCCCTGTGGAATTTTAGTGGGAGAAAGATACTTACTTAGCAGATTCTATTTGCCTATGTGTGTTTCAGATTTATCCAATTTTGGCAGGTATTGCAATTTTGGATTTCTTTGTATCTCTTTAAGTCTCGCTGGAGTCTGTGTTGTTCTCTGAAGATAATGACTGTTCTCTTTTTATTTCGAAGGATTGTCAGTAAAAAAAAATTAGAGGTAGCTTTCATGAAAATAACAATAGCAATAACATTTAGACTTATACACCGTTTCACAGCCCTCTCTAAGCAATTTACAGAATCAACATATTGCCCCCAGCAATCTGGGTCCTCATAGTAACGATTTCCTCCTCTCTGAAATGTTCAATTATTAAACTTATGACAAATAGTATGCTGTGTAGATAGATACGTTGAAGGCTCATGTGATTTAAATTGATTCATCAATGATCTAATTTAATACAGACTTTTCTGTTACAACTGAAATTGTGTAATGCTTAATAGGACAAAACACATGTCTTTAGGAATTTAAACTTTTTAACCAAACTATCAAGTATTGTCTTATTCACAACATTAATTCTTATATTCCAAGGACAGACAGTCATATAGGTAATCATTGACTTAGGACCTTCTCCATAGGGCAGAGAAGAGAGAAGCCAGGAATGGGTATTGGTCCATTCTTCTGCCTGGAGACTGAACACATGATCTTTCTTTGGTCACGCTTCCCCTGCTAGCCAGCACCCAGTTTCGGTTCAGTCTTCAGATAGAGGAGACGGGATTCTGGACTTCTCCAGCGGCGATTTGGTTGCTATTTGTGAGAATTTTCCTTTTTCTTCCCCTTTGTTGCAGTTTGAAGATTTTACCTTGTGGGTTGGCTAATCGGCTTGCCAGTTAGCCGCAGCTGTGGCGCGGCAGCGCCGGGGTCCCAGCTGACCGCGTGGCAGCGGTGAGGCCTCCGGCTGCAAATTACTGAGCCGGGGGCCGTGGTTTAACTCCAGAGGGAGTTGGGGGTCCTAGTCCCTGCCCTGTTTCATTAGGGCATACCGTGTGCGGCAGGAGTGTGATTGGGGGCGGGCGTTTTCAAGCCACGGCGGCAGCAGCTCTTTGAGTGTGCTTGCTCTGCATAATAATGGCAGCGCAGGCCCCTTCCAGAGGCCAACAGACTCCTGAGGGGGAATGCAGGACTTGTTCCTTGGCTTCCCCGAGTTATAGACCCAGCTCCTGCAGCCAGGGCTCTTCCTCCAAAGGGGCTGAGAGGTGCCAGAGAGCAATTGATCGGGAGACTGCAAAGCTCCAGAAGGCTGACTCTGGTCAGGATCTGGTTAATTCTTCCAGGGAAGTGACTACTGTTTCCCGCCCTGCAGAGGAAAAATCTTTGGAGGCTGTTTCTAATCCCAGCCCCTTGCAACCTGCAGGCTTCCGAGTTTGGTCACCAGAGGGTGCTAGAGAGCAGTTTTATTCCAGCCAAAGGATTATTTTACCTGAGGCTTTTCCTTCCTCAGCCCCTTCCTTGCCTACAGCAATTACTGAGGGGTCTGTAGTCCTTTCTAGACCTGCTCCTGAGGCAACCTTTACCCCAATGGCGGCTGGGCTCAGAACTGGGGATGTGGGTGATTCAGAATTACCTGAACACCTGCAACTTATCGTTTCCAGAGCTATTTCCCAGGGGATTGCTTCTGGACTACAGCAACAACGTTTTCAGCCCCCAGTTGTTTCTCCTTGCTACCATTCTCAACATTTACCTGTTTTGTCTCAGGGAGCCTGGCCAGCTCCCCCGCATCTTCCATCTCAAGCAGCTTCCATTCAAAGCGAGGATTCATCAGTGGAAGAAGAGGAGTTCATGGAGTTATCCGAGGAGGAGGAGTCATCAGCTGCTGCTTCTATCTTCACAGGTTTATTCTATGCTGATCTTTTCAAGCCATTGCTGAGCAAGGCCAAGGCTATCACCAGATTGGGGCTCAAACCCAGTCCTGCCGCCGGTCTGCAGGCAGGGGAGGTTGGTGATGTGCTGTTTTCAGAGCCCACTGTTGAGAATGAGGAGGTTCCTGCTCTCAAACTCTTTCTGGACGTTGTCCAAAGGCAGTGGAACAATCCTGTGGCTGGTCCTCCCCCTACAGGTTCAGAGAAAAGGCTTTATAATGTGGCATCAGAATTGGCACAGGCCCTCCAAATTCCTTCAGTGGATAAGCCAGTGGCTGCCTTGTCTTCTCCCACTCTTTTACCCACGGATGCTTTGGACTGCCTAAAGTCTGATGACAAAAAGATAGAGTTGGCTCTTTGCAAAGCACATCAGGCGGCTGCATGGGGAGTGAAGGCGGCTACGGCTGCCTCTTTCTTTAATAGGGCAAAATTGCTGTGGCTACGCCAGCTTCAGGAGAGGATTCCTCAGAGTGATACCAGATTACACCAAGATATTACAAAGCTCATGGCCGCTACGGAATATTTGGCTGATGCCACTTTAAATGCGGCCAAGTTCACTTTGAGATCCATGGCCTCCTCCATCACTGCCCGTCGTATGTTGTGGTTAAAACCTTGGCAAGCAGATATTAAGAACAAGTGGAAACTTGCTTCTGCCCCCTTCAAGGGGGACCAGTTATTTGGGGGGGGGCCCTGGGTTCTATCCTGGTGGAGACCAAGGACAAGGGCAAGTCCCTTCCTTCCTTGAGCAGGAGGGGCGATCGGCAGCCTGCCCCCTACTTCAGGAGGCAGTCCTTTCGTAACCCTGACTCGGGATCTGACTTCCCTCAGTCGCAGAGGGCTTGGTTCTACAGGCAGGATAGACAGCAGGACAGGTCAGATTTTCAACATCGCCAGCCAACTCAGGGCAAACGGCCCTTTTGTGGTACCGGAAGTCGCCCCTACCATCGCTCCAAGTAGTAGCGGCCCCGTTCCCCCGATTGGGGGTCGGCTTAGCCTCTTTGCTCATCAGTGGGAGGCTACCACTTCTGATAATTGGGTCCTCGACACAGTGAGACATGGTTTGTTGCTGGAATTTCTGTCAGCTCCCCCAGAGTTCTTTGTTCGATGTCCCGTTTCTCGCAATTCTGAGAAGAGGGCCCTTATGGACTCTGCAGTTCAGCATTTGCTGGACATTCAGGCTATTCAGCCTGTGCCTAGGGACCAATGGGGGCTTGGCTTTTATTCCATTTTATTTGTGGTCCCCAAGAGCTCAGGGGGATGAAGGGCAATTCTGGACTTGAAATGCCTCAACAAATGTTTGATCTTCAAACGTTTTAAAATGCACTCCCTACAATCTATTCTGGAAAGCATACGGGAGGGCAACTTCCTTACCTCCATTGGTTTAACTGAGGCATACCTTCACATTCCAATTCTCCCTGCTCATAGTCAGTACCTCCGTTTCTCCTATGGAGGATCTCATTTCCAATACAGGGCCCTTCCGTTCGGGCTTTCGTCTGCCCCTCGCACGTTCACCAAGATCCTGGCCGCCTTGGCGGCTCATCTACGATCTCTACCGGTCAGAGTCCAATGCTATTTGGACGACATTTTACTCAAGTCTTCTTCAGAGAGCCAGGCGAGGGAGGATCTCAGTACAACAATTCAGGTTCTTCGATCCCATGGGTTTTCTGTCAATTTCAAGAAAAGCCACCTTGTCCCGACCACCAGGCTGCTCCATTTGGGAGCCATCACAGATTCGGTTACTTACATGGTTTTCCTTTCCCAAAAGCGGCGGGCCAGCATTCAGGCTCTGATTGGGGTCATCCTGTCAGGGTGGGTCTGGCCACCTTGACTCAGCTTTTGGGCAAGATGGTATCCTGCATCGCCATCGTGCCGTGGGCGTGCCTCCACATGAGGACCCTCCAATGGTTCCTCCTACCTTACGAGAGGTCCGGCGGGAGCTGCTCGTCGGAGAAGGTCAGGCTTCCTCGGAGGGTCAAGCTATCGTTCCGGTGGTGGCTGTCCCCTGCCATGGACAAAGGGTGTTGGTTCAAGGAACCCGACCGTCTCGCTGTTACGACAGATGCCAGTTTCTTCAGCTGGGGAGCCCATCTGCAGTCTTTGTTCACTCAGGGCAGGTGAGACAAGGAGGACTTGCTCCAGCCAACATCAATTGGCTGGAGCTCAGGGCTATCCACCGGCCCTATGCAATTTCTGGAGTGCCATGTCGGGTCGTCACGTCCTGATCCTCACGGACAACGTGACGGCCAAAGCTTACATCAACCGCTAGGGGGTACCCAGTCCCTCATGCAGGAGGCCGATCTTCTGGGTCTCTGGGCGGAAGAACATCTACTGTCCAAGGCGGAGCACATTGCGGGTGCCCAGAACGTACAGGCAGATTGCCTGAGCAGGGCCACGGTGGATCATACAGAGTGGCGACTTCACCCGTCCCTGTTTCAGGAGCTGTCGGTTCGATTCGGGACTCCTGTTTTAGATTTGTTCGCTTCCCCTGTCAACGCTCAACTCCTGAGGTTTTTCAGCAGGTTTGCTTCACGGGGGGCGGAGGGGGTCAATGCCCTTCGTATTCCCTGGCCTCGAGGCCTCTTATATGCATTCCCTCCCCTGCCCCTCATACCAGCAGTGATCAGGAAGGTGTTAGCAGAGAGGGCAGAAGTGGTTTTGTTAGCCCCTCATTGGCCCAGGCGTCCATGGTTTGTGGATCTGGTCGACCTGTCAGTGGCGAGGCCTTGGAGGATCCCTCAGGATCAGATCTCCCTCCGCCAGGGGTTGTTGGTTCACCCGGAACCTCAGTGGCTCCATTGGACTGTGTGGCACTTGAGCGGGGGATCCTGAGCCGGGGGGATCTATCCTCTGAGGTCATTTCTACCATGCTAGCAGCTAGGAGATCTTCTACAGTGAGGATTTATGATGCTACTTGGAAGGCCTTCTGTTCTTGGTGCTCTGAGAGGCACAAGGATCCTTCCTCAGCATCGGTTGCCCTTGTGCTGGATTTCCTTCAGGGGGGGTCTGGTGAAGGGGTTGGCACCCAACACCTTACGTAGGCAGGTGGCCACCTTGTCCTCGGTTCTCTCAGCAGGAGGACAGGATTCGCTTTCGCAGCATCCCATGATCAGGCGTTTTCTCGGGGGCTTCTAATCTACGCCCGCCTGTGGTCCATAGGTATCCCACTTGGGATCTCACTAAGGTTTTGCAGGCCATCACTGGGGGTCCCTTTGAGCCCTTGAAATCTGTCAGCCTTAGGTTCATTACCCTCAAGGTAGCCTTCCTGGTAGCGATAACTTCAGCAAGGCGGATCTCCGAATTGGCAGCCCTGTCGGTCAGAAAGGACCTTTGCATCTTTCACCCGGACAGGGTGGTTCTGAGGTTAGACCCTTCTTTCGTCCCTAAGGTCAATTCCTGGTTTCATAGGGGCCCAGGAGTTGATTTTGCCTAACTTCTGTCCCAGGCCTTCCCATGCCCTGGAGCAGAAATGGCATACTTTGGACATGAGAAGGGCTCTCCGTATTTATATCAAGCGGACTTCTTCCATTAGAACAGCGGTTCTCAACCTGTGGGTCGCGACCCCTTTGGGGGTCAAACGACCCTTTCACAGGGGTCACCTAAGCACGCGCTAGCCCGCCATCTTGGTGCCACGCCCCTTTTGTCAATTCATCGCGCGCGGGGAGGGGGTTGCGGCATTAGGAAGGTTGAGAACCACTGCATTAGAAGGTCCGAGTCATTGTTTGTTTCTTTTCCTTCCTTCCACCTTAGACAGAAAGGTTTCCTCGGCTACCATAGGTAGGTGGCTTAGGGCTTGTATTGCCAAAGCGTATGAGTGCCAGTCCCTTCTGGTTCCTCAACACATTACCGTTCATTCTACTAGGAGTGCCACCACTACGGCGGCATGGGCGACACATTGAGGAGGTGTGTCGGGCGGCGGCATGGTCTTCTCCCTTGCCTTTTATCAGGCATTACAAATTGGACTCCTACGCCTCAGCCGAGATCTCCTTCGGCAGGCGGGTTTTGCAACGAGTGCACGAGGATAGGGATTCCGTGGCCCAGACTTCTGCCCACCCGTAGAGACAGGGAAGCTTTGGTATGTCCCATTCCTGGCTTCTCTCTTCTCTGCCCTATGGAGAATGGGCGTTGGCTTACCTGATACGCCCTTTCTCGTAGGGCGAGAAGAGAGAAGCCAGCCCCACCCTTTCCGCAGTCTAGTTAGCACCCGGGAGGGTTGTATGTCTTTTTTGACAGGATATGTGTTGGACTGTCTTCATCTTCACTGAAACTGGGTGCTGGCTAGCAGGGGAAGCATGACCAAAGAAAGATCACGTGTTCAGTCTCCAGGCAGAAGAACGGACCAATACCCATTCCTGGCTTCTCTCTTCTCACCCTACGAGAAAGGGCATATCAGGTAAGCCAGTGCCCAATTTGTTCAGTAATCATTTAAAGTTGCGGTGGTGCTGAACAAAGGGACTTACAGCCAATGTCTGATGTTACTGCTGTTGCAGTGCCCTTGGTCACATGATCAAAATTTGGGCACTTGGCACTTCAGCTTCTTCCCATCTATGCTTTTTTAGACCCCTGCACTTCAAGGCCCCTACTCCCTTAGCTAATCTTTGCTGTCTGCTTGCTCCCACTGCTAACCAAGCATGCCCTTCGAGACGCAGTTGCTTGCCGCACAACGTTTTGCATGGCAGTTTTCCCCCAAGACCTGGTGAAGATGGCGTCATGTGGTAAACAGCTGCCTCATGAAGGACCTTAATGAAGGTCAACTGGGGTAGCAGAATGCAGGATATCTTGCTGCCTTGGAATGTAGAGCAACCAAAAGGCCAGAGATACGGGGAATAGGCAATTGTGGAGAGTTGAAGGGGAGGCAGTCCCTGACTTGGAGGAACCAGGTTCAGGACTGAGAGGAACCAAGACTGGAATGGCTTAGTTTGGAGAGGGTCCTTACCTAACTGGTGAAATTTGCTTAACGATGGCATCGGTGAATGTCATGATTGCCATTCCTAAGAGGTGCATTCACGTGACACCCACACTTTATGGCTATATCAGTCAATGACAGAAATTCTAGTCCCAATTGTGATTGTAAGTCAGTTGTACGGAATAACATTTTTGATCCATCCAACATACTTTTTTAAATGTTTTTTCTTCATTACAGTACAGAACAAATCCAACTTCAGAATAAAATTTTCAAATTGGATTCAAATAAATCCAGTTTAATGTTAAAACTTTTTAAAACAGTTACATGTAATGGACTTCTGTGCTTTATAACCCCAACCATAACACTTATATAGAAATACTGTAAATCCTATATAATTCAATGGGATCTTACTTTTTAAATAGACATATATAGGAATTCATCAGTACAGGTAGTCCTCAAGTTATGAATGTAATGGAGCCTGCCTATTACATTCGTCACCCGAGGATTTGTGGGAGTGAATTGCGTAACTTGACTGCGATCACTCCCTGCTTTTCATGCATTTGCTAATTGAATGCCTGGGTTAAGTGCATATGAGGTATCTCAGGGTGGGGAAGGCCATGGGGGCCTAGTGATGGAACAGACCACCTGCTTCAGACCACCCAAGGCCTCTCCCAACCCCCTGGGATACTTCATGCTTCCTTCCATGGGGTCCCCACAATTGCTCTCTCCCTCCATCCTGCTGCGCCAGGTTACTCACCTTGTGAAGATCTGTCTTCTCTCCAGGAACACTCTCCCACGGTTTCTTTGCCTTCTTGTAGTCTTGGCACAAAGACTTGGGGGCAGCGAAATCCCTTGCTTCGAGCCTCCTATCGACTTGCACTGAGACTGGGATGGTGCAAAAGGTGTTTGCAAGCTGATGGGAGGCTTGAAGCAAGGTGATTTTGCTGCCCCAAAGTCTCATCGTCTTGCTTGAAGCCTTCCATAGGCTTGTAAACGCTCTTCGCACCGAGACTGGAATGGTGTCAAAGGCATTTGCAAGCTGATGGGAGGCTTGAAGCAAGGTGATTTCGCTGCTCCAAAGTCGACTTGTCGAGTTGCAAGTGCTCTTCAGCTGGATCTGGTACAGGCCTCAGTTTGCAGAGAACAGAGACCTAAACTACTTTAGTGCAAGATCACGTGAAATCAGTAGCACAAGATTTCACACTACTGATCACGTACTACAGTACTTTAGGCCTCTGTTCTCTACGATCCGAGGCCTGCATGAGATCTGGGGCAAAAGGCTTTGCAAAAGCTACTGATCTCGCGTGATCTGTCACTACTTTAGGTCTCTGTTTTCTACAAATGCACCGAAGCAGGCAAAGGAACTGATGGCTTGCTAGATCGTCGCAAGGTAAATCCCAGCGGGGTGGGATGAGGGAATAGGCAGGGCGAATGTTGCAGCGCCTCTGCCATCGTTCATAAGTGTGAATGACGGCTGTGGTGCTGTAACTTTGGGACTGGGTTGTAAGTACATTACAGCATTATTTAAACCACTGTTAAAAAAATTTCCCACTTTTTTATCTTCATATTTAACTGTGCTTTAATATTAATGCTAATTAATATTAATTTTGTTGTATGTTCTGTGTGAATAATTCAATAGCATATAAATTTAATAAATAAATGTGATACAAATTGCAGCTGATATCTAAGATTATGTAAAATAAATTATCATACATTGTTTTTATATTATTTGTTACAATGAAATTCAGATTCTAATCCTTCAGTTTCCTGATAATATTTGCCTCTTGAGTATATAGGTATAAGATTCTGCTGTAATTTTATTGTCATTGATTCTAGAGGCAGCAAATATTGAGTGAGGGAAGAAAACACGAGCTCTTACAGAGACTCATCGTAGAGCTTGTTGAGTTTATTTCTCCAAAAACACCAAAGCCAGGAGAACTTGGTGGAAGAGTGTCTGGATCATTGGCTTGGAGACTTGCCAGAGATGAAATTGCTTTAGAGGTATTTATAGCATCTAGAAGCAATTTTTAGAATTCTGTGTAAGCCCTAATTGTCACTTCTTGGTTTGGTGTGTGTTCAAAGAAAATTATGCTTATATTTTGTTGGTTTTATTTAGTTACCAAAGATTTCTCCTATTTATTTCAGACCAAAATTGTAATTCAGTTTTTCAATTTGTTTTACTCTCACCTAGAGCAAATTAGAATCAAAATTTCAACAGCAAATAGATCCTACTTGAACAAAAAAAAAGCAGACTTATTTTATTCTTTTGATTGGATTCAACTTCGAACACTAAAATTACAAGCAACTAAAATACAAAGCATTTTTTAAAATAATATTAATTAGTATTAATTAATAGTATTAATTAATACTGTAAGTACAATCATGCTTCTAGGCATGTTAGCAAAATGTGTGCTTCATCTGTTAATATCAACTAACTTAAACCTCATTTCCCAAATTAATATGAGAATCTGAATGTATTTGCCTTTCTGTTTTTACATTTTTAAAAATTTTGTAATGTACCGATCTAGTAAAAAAGAACCTTATACCTGAGAAAGCCATACCAAAAAAAAACCCTTATACCTGAGAAAGCCATACAGAATTTATTCCTTCTTCTGCTTCTCCATTTTGGCTTTCTTTTTGTATAATAAATAATAACATGATATAATATGTCATGTGTGTTGTTCATCTGAGGTTGCATTTACTTACTTTTAAGTACTGCTAAGGACCAAATGATTTTTGCTATATCCTGATACATAAAACCATAGAATTCAAAGAGGGTGTACTTTCTTTTTCACATGACTGTATATTATATAAAATGTTTGTATCAGATACATATTATTCATTAGTGATGTTTATTAAATGTCTGACAAGAAACTAACTTCAGTTTTGGGTTTGATTATTTAGACTAAAGAAGTAGTATTTATTCCAACTGTAAACGAGAAAGCCTCCAAGCTTTTTCACCTCAACTATAATATAGTTGAAGATCGTTACACACGGATATCAAATAATAATGAAAAAATCAATGGTTGGGAGAATGGTGTTTGGAAAATGGACTCTTTATGGAGAAAGATTGAATCAGATTGGAAAATGGTAAGTAGAAAAAAACGTTATTCTAAAATAGGGCTGCACATGACTCCTATTTAAAAGGAAAAGGTGCTTGGCATGTGCATGCAAGGATGCTCATATGGCAGCAACTCCTTAGAATAGTTTATTTATTTATTAATAAAATGTGTATGCCGCCCAACTCCCAAAGGACTCTGGGCGGCTCACAACACATGAATAAAAACACCGATAAAAACATAATAGGTACAATTTAAAAATATCAATAAAACATTTACACCTACATTCATGGGCCAATCCATAGGTTATTGGCCCCAGGCCTGCCGGAAAAGCCAGGTCTTAACGGCTTTACGGAAAGCCAGTAAGGTGGGGGTAGTACGGATCTCGGGGGGAAGTTGGTTCCATAGAGTCAGTGCGGCTACACAGAAGGCCCTCCCCCGTGGACCCGCCTGTTGACACTGTCTGGCTGACGGGACCTGAAGAAAGCCGACCCTGTGCGACCGTGGGAGAAGGCGGTCACGCAGATAAACTGGTCCTGAGCCATGTAGGGCTTTAAAGGTAACAACCAACACCTTAAATTGTGACCAGAGCCCAATCGGCAGCCAGTGCAGCTCGCGAAGGATGGAACTCGTGTGGGTGTACCTTGGCACACCCACAACTGCTCGTGCAGCTGCGTTCTGGACTAACTGTAGTCTCCGGACACTTTTTAAGGATAGCCCCATGTAGAGCGCATTGTAATAGGCAAGTCGTGAGGTGATAAGGGCATGAGTGACCGTGAGCAGAGCCTCCTGATCCAAATAGGGCCGCAGTTGGTGCACAAGGCGAACCTGTGCAAAGGTCCCCCTAGCCACAGCTGTTGGATGTTGCTCTAATCTTAGCTGTGGCTCTAGGAGGACACCCATAT
>QLTV01001233.1:1621003-1631619 GCA_003457575.1 Thermophis baileyi
CGATGAGGGAGTGGTGCCATAAAGTCTAACTTCAGCAGGGAATGGTCTGACCATGACAAGGGAGATGTCACTATACCCCTTAAATTCAGATCATCTCTCCACTGCCCTGAGAGAAATACCAGGTCGAGCGTGTGTCCCCCCCTATGGGTCGGACCCTGAACTACTTGGGTCAGGTCCATGGTTGTCATGGAAGCCATGAACTCCTGACCTGCTTCCGAGGATTCGCTGAGGGACGGCAGATTAAAGTCCCCCAGGACCATAAGTCTGGGGAACTCCACTGCCAACCCGGCTACTGCCTCCAGCAGGTCAGGCAGGGCTGTTTTGACGAAGCTGGGGGGTAGGTACGTCAACAACAAACCCACCTGTACCCCTAAGTCCAACTTCAGAAGGAGAGACTCACACCCAACAATCTCAGGGGCAGGGATCCTGCGAGGACAAAGACTCTTATGGACGATGATAGCCACTCCCCCACCCCTTCCCTGGAGTCGTGACTGGTGCAGCACCTGAAACCCGTCTGGGCAGATCTCTGAAAGGGGAACATCCCCCTCCTGTCCCAGAAAAGTTGAATCTTTTCTGGGTATCTAGTGGATGTCTTCTGCAGCTGCAGTAAGACTTTACTAAATAAACATTTGTTTTGAGAAGCTGTTAATAAGCATGCTCCAAAGCACTTTTATCCCTTCAAGTCCAAAGCACTGCATGCCTTTTTGTAAAACATTTCTTTATCAATGTAGCTTGCATGACCTCCCTCTGAAAGAACTGGTATAACTATTACTCCTGTTAGAAGTTTGGCTACCTAGATAATTATTTATTTAATTCTAGAGTGAGGATATTTATCTTACATCTATCTTATTCAACATAAGAACTATGCAAAATTTTCTTACACTAAATATTACTTTATCATGAGCAAAGAAATAAAGCACATCAGTCTTTATACATTTAAGATTCGACCTGTTTTCAATTTTGTGAAGAAATTAAAGAACAATTGACATATCCAAATAGAACATAGAAAGAGGACTGGTAGTTTAAACATGAATAAAGCATTTTCAATAGTCACCATAAGTACCAGTAGCAAAAGATAATTGAAATAGACAGCCTGATCTAACATTTGTCTGTGTATACACATAGCTCCATCCAACTTAGAAAGTGTTACAGGTAGTCCTTGCTTAGTGACTGCATAATTCAGCAACTGTTTGAAGTTATGACAATACTGAAAAAAACTTTATAAGCAATGCCCACATTTATAACCCTTGCAGCATTTCTCAGACATGTAATCACTATTACATGATAGTGATGTAATAACTACAGTCAATACATGTTGTTTTATACCTGACCTGTTTTTTTTGTTTTTTTTTGTTCCTCACACAGTAGAGAAAATGGAAAGGAAAGGATTACTTATTTTCTTTTGGGCCCCAAAATAAGCACTCGGGCTTATTTTCAGGGAGGTCTTTATTTTTTTTTTTTCTTATCACAAGGCCCGGGCTGGCCTGATACCCCCCCCCATGTGTGCACAAGAGGCAGCGACCGTACAGAGGCCAACTACAGCAGGAGGTAGAGGGAGGCAGGCGCCCAAAGGGCATCAGCCTGCGCACCTCTGATCAGCTGCAGGCCGCGGGGAGAGCATGGCTGATGCCGCCGCCATGAGGCGGGGTGAGAGAGCGAGAGAACAATCTGATCAAACCTCTGTGTGTGTGTGTGTGTGTGTGAGAGAGAGCGAAAGAGAGATCACACCGCTGCCAGCCCTGGTATATCTCTCTCTGGTTGGATCGAAGATATCTCTCTCTCTCTCTCTCTCTCTCTCACACACACACACACACACACACACACACACACACACACACACACGTTAGATTGGATAGCTCTCTTGCGCTCTCTTCTCTCCCTCCCTTTCTCTCTCTCTCCAGTGGTGATGGCACTTCAGTGCCTTGCCGGTGGGGTGCTTCTCACTCGGCCGCTCTCCCTCTTTCTTCTCCTGCTCCTCCTCTTCCTTCAGAAAAAAGCTGCACTTTTCATCTGTCTATGGCAGCACAGTGCCCAGTATTTACTTTGACAGTGGCGGGGCTTGGGGGATGGTCAATCCCCATTCGTGGTGCACCGGAGAAGATGGAATGCAATTCCCCCCCCCCAGACCAGACCAGCCTGGCAGGGATGGGGTGGGAAACCAAGTGGTGCTGAAAGTGTGGTGTTCATGCCCTTCAGCTGCCCCGCACCGGCTTACCTGGGCGCCCCGCAGCCAGGCCATCAACATCCTGACAACTGCCTCCTCTTGCGGCGGCTCCAGCAGCCCCGTCTAGGACCTCATGTGTGTCGCTCAGCCTCCTCTGTTGTGGTGGCAAGCAAGGAGAAGCGGGCCGGCTCCTGGACAGGGTTTCTGAAGCTGCCGCCACGAAGCCAGGCAGTTGTCAGGATGTTGATGGCCTGGCTGTGGGACTGTCAGGTAAGCCAGTGCGGGGTGTGGGATGGTATCTCCGCACCCCCCACCTTGTTTCGTCCTCCACCCCTACCACCTCATTTTGCCCTCCACCCCCACCCCTGCCCTAGCTTGATTTTTACAGCTGCGCCTCACCCCACCTCATACAACCAGACGGTGGGCATGGCTTAACTTATTTTTGGGGTAAGGCTTATTTTAGGCACAGGCATGAAAATCGGGCTAGGGCTTGTTTTTGGGGTAGGTTGTATTTTCAGGGAAACACGGTAGTGAGTAAGCAAGCACATAATGGGGAATATATGGGGCTATCTGTGTAGCACATTAATGACAGCTAGTCCATCCCATTTGATGTGTATTTCCCATTGTATGCCTGTTTACTGTCTTGTAATCTCTCCCTCCTCAATGCAAAATACAGACATGAATTTAGTTATTGCAAATGCTTATCTCAGCATCAGGATGAGGATTCCCAAGTATGGAGAAGTGGTAGGAGACAAAAAAAAAAAAGCAGAAAATGTGAAACATTAGTCTTTTCAATCTCAGACTGTCCCCAGCATTCTAAAGAGAAGGGGGAGTCAGAAAAGGAAATCATAGGGAGATTATGTGATTTCCCACTTAGTGACAACTTGACTTAGCAACAGACCTTCTACTCCCAACTGTACCTAATAAGTGAGGATTACCACCTCTGGTATAGAGATCTTTGATCAGCTGTGCTACATCTAGTTCAGCTGTGCAGCTCCAGATATAGAAGATTCTTAATTGAAGTTGATAGTAGCAAACACTATTTTCAAAGCAAGGGACTAAACAATCACCTTTTAACTCTTGATCTGAATATATTTTGGCACATATCTGCCTCATTGCTGTATGTCAGAATCAGATAGGTTTTTAATATCTGTAATTTTATTTTCTTATGTAGAATATTATTTGGTAAAGCACAACACCTTTAAATAGTCTATAAAACTATCTGCATATGAATTTTATTGTAAAACCATAAGAAAACATGTGAATTCTACTAAGTTATATATAGAATTCTTTTTAGAAGTTATTTTTAATAGGATGAATGCTCAGCATGTACTAGGAAATAAACTACACATAACTTAGTAGTCTATATGACTAAATATACTAAGGTTTGCACTTTTAAGAAACAACTAATATTTCACTGGTATCACTGAAATGATTATGCGCTAAGTTGAGTGTAATATCACAATATTAATGTGCTGCAATTCAGTAGTTAATATTTACATTTTTTGTCATTCTAACTAGGTTTATTTAGCTCGAAAGGAAGGCTTCTCATCTGGCTACATCTGTTGGAAGTTTGAATGTGGCTCTGTTGGTCTAAAAATAGACAACATTTCAGTTAGAACAACCAACCAAACTTTTGAGAGTGGAAGAGTAAAGTGGACACTGCACTCTGGAAGCATTACAGTTGATGTTAATGGAGGTATATATAATATTTAATAATTATTTACAACCAGTGCAAAAATATTAAAAATTAAGATTGTGATGGTAATATAGTGTATCCAACAATACATCGTGTTTATCAATTTTTAGTAAAACACAAAACAAGCCAAATATGTCATTTTTCAGAATGTGAGAAAGTTAAGCTACTAACAAATCAGAGACTAAAACTTCAAATTTTTGTGGTTTATATTGCAACTCTAACAATATTTGTTTAGAAGGCATCTCTACTTCTGAATCTGATTCCAACCTATAGCTGGATTCTCATATATATTTCATAAATATTTGAGTATAGTGGGATTTAATTCTGCTTAAATAACCAAAGGATTGTGTTGCTATCGCGAGAGTTACATGTTAAAAATAAATGTATATAATTCTGCATTTGTTTGAAACATATTTGTCTCAAAAATTATTATTTTTTAGTCAGTATAGGTAGTCCTTGACTCACAATCATAATGGAACCTGCCCATTATGATCAAAAGTTGGAACTGCCTCACTTAGCAATAGCAATAGCACTTAGACTTATATACCGCTTTACAGTGCTTTACAGCACTCTCTAAGCGGTTCACAGAGTCAGCATATTGCCCCCAACAATCTGGGTCCTCATTTTACCCACCTCAGAAGGATGGAAGGCTGAGTCAACCTTGAGCCGGTGAGATTTGAACCGCTGAACTGCTGAACAGTCAGCTGAAGTAGCCTGCAGTACTGCACTCTAACCACTGCGCCACCTCGGCTCTAACGACCCTCATCCCTGCTCTGCAGATGTAAATCATTAAGTGAATGCATGGGTTGTTAAGCAGAGCACAGGTGCCATGGGGGGTCTGGGAGATCTAGTGCAGGCTTTGCCTGAAGCTTCCCAATGCCACCCCCACTCCCTGAATACCTGTGATCTGCTTTTTCCCATCAGGATCTCACATGCTCCTCCCCAAATCTGTCATCCATCGCTTACCCATTGTTCACTTACCTTTTATCATAGATCTCCATCTGCACGTTCCATAGATCACACTAACAATGAGAACAAACTGCCCCGTCTTTGGCATCCCTAGACTGTGGCCCAAAATCAAGTGCTATTTTCAGAGTGGCCCCAATGAAATTAAGGGTGCTTTAAAATGGTGCTCACTTCCAGAATGGAGGAATGTGTCCTAAAAAAAAGCAGCTTGTCTTTCTTCACTAGTGCTTCTCACTTGTATGCACACCACACAACAACCTTTGAGTGAGAAGCATTGGAGGAAAACGCTGGACATGGTTACCTTTGCTGGATTACAAAGGGATAGAAAAAGATGCTAGATGCTGCGAGGATGGAAACAAAGGTAGGAAAACTTTGTCCCAACATCGCTTTCCTGCAGCTTCTAGCCTCTCATGTGCCCAAACAAAAATGGAAGAGCTTTGACCTAAAAACGTTGACTTTCCCAAAACTTCTAGCATGCCTGGGCTAGAAAGAAAGGCACTGCAGAAGAGAAGCTGTTCCATTCCTAGGCCACGCTGCTGAGCTGCATTGCTAGGTAGCATCTCTGGCCTGCTCCAGAAAGGGTGCTTGCTCTGGGCCAGATGGCTTAGGGATGGAACACTTTGTTGTTCTTCTCTAGTGCAATCTGCGGAGGTTCCAGAAGATCTACCGTAAAAGATAAGTGAGCAATTGGTGATAGAGCTGGGAAAGTGTGTGTGAAACCCCAAAGCAGGCCTAGTCCAGTGGGTGAGATAGGGGCGAAAAAGACATAGGGTGCTGCAGCATCTCTGTGGTCATAAGCATAGCAAAATCCATGCTACTCTATACAGGTAGTCCTTGACTTATACCAGTTCATTTAGTGACCATTCAGTTATGACGACACTGGAAAAAGTGATTTACGACTGCTTTTCACACAACCACTGCAGTATCCGTCTGGTCATGTGACCAAAATTCAGAAGCTTGGCAACTGAGTCATATTTATGTTTGCAGTGTCCTGGGGGGGTGTCACATGATCACCTTTTGTGACTTGACAAAGTCAATCAGGAAGCCAATTCACTTAACAACTATGTTACTAATTTAACAACTGCAGTGATTCACTTAACAAGTATTTTCAAGTACAGATAATCCCTGAGTTACGAGTTCACTTAGTGACCATTTGAAGTTATGGTCTAGCCCTCCTCAAGTACTTACAACCCAGTCCTGAAGTTACAAATGTTGCAGCACCACAGCTGTCATTTACACTTACGAACAATGGCAGAGGCACTGCAACATTCACCCTGCCTATTTCCCCCCCCCTCCGCTGGGCCTCCACAGCCATTGAGCCTGTGGAGACTCACTTACCTTGCAATGAACTAGCGAGCCATCAGTTCCGTTGCCTGCTTCTGTGCATTTGCAGAAAACAGAGGTCTAAAGTAGTGAGAGATTATGAAGAGGCCTTTGCTCTGATCTCACTACTGATTTTGCATGATCTCGCACTACAGTAATTTAGGCCTCTGTTCTCTCTGAACTGAGGCCTATACCAGATCCAGCTGAAGAGCACTTGCAAGCCGATGAGGCTTTGGGGCAATGAAATCGAGTTGCTTGAAGCCTCCCATCCGCTTGCAAACCTTTTCGCACCAAGACACCATGCAGACAAAGAAATTGTGGCAGAGAGGAGACAGATCTCCAAAAGGTAAGTGACCTGGCGCAGAAGGATGGGGGAGAGAGTAATTGTGGGGAGACCAGGGGACGGAGCATGAGGTATCCCAGGAGATCGGGAGAGGCCTTGGGTGGTCTGAAGCAGGTGGCCTGTGCCATTGCTAGGCCCCCATGGACTTCCTCATCCTGAGATACCTCATGTGCACTTAACGACCTGCGCATTCGATTACCAAATGCATAGGCGAAAGCAGGGAGTGATCGCAGTCAAATTATGTGATTCACTCCTACGAATCCTCGGGTTACGAATGTACTGTAATTGGCAAGTTCCATTACATTTGTAACTTGAAGACTACCTGTAGTGCTGTAAAACAGAATTTCTTTCTCTGAACTTTGACCCTCTTCTCCCCATTTGAAACCTTTCTCTTTAATTAATTGTATAGAAACTTAGAAATTGCTAGGGATGTTCTGTAACATTGTTCTAGTTTTCATGAATTTTTTTCCTCAGATCTTTTTTATTAATGTCCATTAGTGCAACTTGATCCTCTTTAAGGATGTATGTTTTGCATTTTCTAAGTTACTTCCTGTGGCAACTAGTTAAACTCATTTTCTGGAACCATTTTTTTTGGAACAGTATTACCATACACATGCCAGTTTCCAAATACGTGTAATGTACATCAGATGTAATATATGTACTACAGAGTCAAAAAAAGAATGTAGAAAAGAGAATGCATAAGCCTTTTTAAATACATGAGAAGATAGTAAGCTGATATGTATTCTCTTGCCTGTTCTATGTAAGCAAATTCTGAAAATGACTTAAACAATTACTATTGTATAATAAATAATTTGCAGAGCTCATCAACATCCATATATATATATAAATGGTTTTAACAGGATTTTTTTGTTTCCATTTCATAGATAAAAGGCTTCATTTTTATCCTGATATTTCCAACACAACAAATGTTACGTTAGAAGCTGAACTAAGTGGCGGAGATGGCAATATTGCATGGCAACATGCACAGCTATTTAGACAAAGTTTAAAAGACATTGAAGATTGTTTCGAGATAATTATAAAATTGAGTGAACTCTGAATATTAAATTAATATTCTGATGAAACAACAACTTCCAGGCAAAATATTTTTAGAAGTAAATGAATAGTATAAAAACCCCTCGTATTTCTGTTGAAAACAATCAGACTTTGCTAATATGAAATTCAGTGAAATTCTATATTACTTTGTTTTCTTTAAAATAATGAAAAAAAATATATCAAAGGGAAAAGTTTTTTTTATTAATTCAGAAAGCAATTCCCTGAATACCTATACAGAGAGAAACAATTGAGAAAGATGCTAAATAATCATGCATGGCATCTCCTGCATATTCTTTCAAATTTTAAAATATAAGTTAATTTTTTTAATTTGTAAAAGAAATTTTAAAAAAATTTGAAGATTTTAAATCTGGGTTCTGGAATGTCATTTTTAAAAAAAACATTTGTGTGATATTTTAACATTTCTGTTTACCTGTAATTTTATAGTAGACAATTTATTGCATTAACAATATTAAACTAAACTAATAGAAGTATAGTACTACTACTGCTTGTAATTTTTAATTTACTTAAACTTTAGTTTTTAAAAATGAAATTTTGATAAAAGATAATGTTGATGTATATTGTGTTATTCCTAATTATTCCAAATTTGGTATAGATTCTGATCTAGAAAAATATTAAATACATTAATTATGTTTCTAAAATTTGGACAATTCCAATATAGATATATGTTACTTAAAAGTGTAGAGCTTCGATGAACTATCTAATTTGGATAAGCATATTATAATGTATAAATTTGGATTGACACACATTTTTATATAAAGTTGCTATTGTTCTTCATTTTGTTATAGTTACTCAAGAGCATCTTATGTTAGTTTATGCTAGAGAATCAACCTTCAATCTGTTCCAACCACCAAATATTTTTTCATTTAATTCCTTTCCACCACCTGACTCTTAGTAGTTCTGGATATATAAATGTACTGAGTGAGATAAATATACAACTGTATAACTACAAACAAAACAAACCTAAGATTTCCATCTACTGTTTCTTCTCCTGCCCTCTGATGCTTTGGAAAATAAGTTGACCCCCTCTTTGTGGCAACCCCTCAAATACTGGAATGCTGCTATCATGTCACTTCTAGTCCTTCTTTTCTCTAGACAGGCTATACCCTATAACTGTTCTTCATATGTTTTTGTCTCCAGACTCTTAATCATCTTAGTTGCTCTTCTTTGCATTTTTTTTCCCAGTCTCAACATCTTTTTTGTAATGTGGTGACCAAAACTGGATACAGTATTTGAGGTTTGGTCTTACTAAGGCTTTATAAAATGGCATTAATACTTCACATGATTTTGATTCGATGCCTCTGTTGATACAACCAAGGATTGTATGAGCTGACGCACACCTGCTGGTTCATGTTTTAAGTGACCGACTAAGTGTAAAATCTTGCTTTTCTCCATATTAAATTTCATTTTATTGGATAGGGCTCAGTGTTCAAGTTTGTCAAGATCTTTTTGGATCCTGAGCTTGTCTTATGGGGTATTGGCTATTCCTGCCAGCTTAGTGTCATCTGCAGATTTGATGAGTTCCCCTTCTGTTCCCTCATCTAAGTCATTTATGAAGATATTGAAGAGTACTGGGCTTAAGACAGAACCTTGTGGTACCCACTGCTTACTTCCCTCCATGTAGATGTAGTACCATTAAGGACTACTCATTGAGTACCAGTTACAAATCCATCTGGTGGTGATGCTTTCTAGCCCACATTTTTGCAGCTTACCAAGAAGTAGGTTTGGTTTACTCTGTCAAATGCCTTGCTGAAGTCTAAGTATACTACCGTATGTCCATAGCATTTCGCTGGTCTACTAATTCACTTTGTCAAGGAATGAAATAAGATTGATTTGACATGATCTGTTTTTAACAAACCCATGCTGGCTTTTAGTTATAACTTCATTTGTTTCTAGATGTTCGCAGATCTGTTTTTTGATTACCTTTTCCAGTATCTTCCAAGGTATTGATGTTAGGCTAATTAGTCTGTAGTTTCCTGGGTCTGGGGTTTTTTTTTTTTTTTTTTGTTTTTTTTTTTTTTTTTTTTTTTTTTTTTTTTTTTTGGGTGTGGTGTTTTTTTTTTTTTTTTTTTGGGTTTTTTTTTTTTTTTGGTTTTTTTGAAGATGGGAACCACATCAGCTGTTTTCCAGTCCTCCGGTAATTCCCCAGTGTTCTCAGATTTTTGAAAGGTATGGTACAATGGTTCTGAGACAATATTTGCTAGCTCTTTCAGAACTCTGGGATGTAATACGTCAGGTCCCGATGACTTATATTCATCAAGATCAGATAGGTGTTCTCTAACCATTTTCTTGTTAATTTTAATTTTTACTTCTAATCTATCCTTTATGGTTAGGTTTTTGATACGTTGGGCTATAGTTTCTTTTTGCAAGAGCTTTCTCTACTGCCTATTACTTCCTTGCCATCTTCTCTCTTTAATGGACCTCCTGTTTCAACGTTTTTGTTATTTTTATTTATAGTTTTTTTTTGTTATTCTACTGCTCTGATTCCCTGTACTCTATTGTGCCTATGGTCACCAATGTGGCATGGGGATGCTTTGTCTACCATCCAGCAGGCTCTTGCTATATTTGATTTCTTTTGTTTTGTAAGTGACATTCTAAATATAACCTCATTTTTTAATTGCTCAAACTGAAATAGGCCAAAATAGCTGACAACCCTAATACATTTAACAATACTGTTCCAGAGGTGGGTTCCTCCCGGTTCGGACTGGTTCACCCGAACTGGTAGTGACCCACTGGTGATGTCACAGATCCGGTTCAGTCGGTGCCGGTGTCATTTCTTCTATGACATAATTATTAACAATCCAAGTTTCACTGTGGAACTTTAGTATAAATAGCCTTTGCTTGTCCATCCAGATTACTTCACCATTTATAATAACATCACTTATTTAACCCTTATGTCAGTGATGGCATAAGGGTTCGCGTGCCAAAAGGGGGTGTGCGTGCCAAAAGGGGGTGTGCGTGCGCGCTAGCGCGCGTGCCCACACCCATTCCCTACCCACACGCATGCGCACAACCCCCCCGCCGCCCCCCCCACACAACAAACCCCCCCC
>QLTV01001233.1:1631742-1665326 GCA_003457575.1 Thermophis baileyi
GTGTTGTTTTTCGCCCTCCGGGGCTTCAGGAAGCTTCCCTGAAGCCTCTGGAGTACAAAAAACAGCCCAACGGCAAACCGGAAGTGCGTTTTTCCGAACTTCCGGTTTGCCTGTTGGGCCGTTTTTCGTACTCCGGGGCTTCAGGACGCTTCCCTGAAGCCTTCGGAGGGCAAAACAGCCTTCCCCAAGGCCGAAAATCAGCTGGCCAGCGCACACATGCGCGCTGGAGCTGACATAGGGCAACGCCTCGCGTGCCCTCTGATATGGCTCCGCGTGCCACCTGTGGCACGCGTGCCATAGGTTCACCATCACTGCCTTATGTTAATACAATACCATCACATTATATAGTGATGGTATTGTACTAACGTAAGAGTTAAATAAGAATTATCTGCAGGACAGGTATTAAATACTGTGATTCAAATATTGTACAAAACGTATTCACAATCTATTAGGACATCATTAGGCTAGATGCAACTTAAGCCAGTTTTGTTAGTTCTTGATTAGGTTTATACAAACTTTAGTGGGAAAATTACCCACGTTTTTCATAGTACTATTATATACATATTATGATTTAGTCTTTAAGAAATTACAATTGCATTAAAAGAATATACAGGATTCCATTTGCTTATTCATTGGAATGACTGACACAATTCATAGGTTTGATTGGTAGATACAAAAACTCAGAAATTTGAACTAAATGTTTACACCATTACAGAAGGAAGCATGGAGCCAATTTAAAGTTTTCAATTTTGTTTATTTTGTTTTACAATTTAATATTAAGCCTACTAATAATATATAAGAACTGCTATTTCTAGAATGTAGAAATATTAAGCATCAAAACTCAGTTTCAAAGCATTCTAAATCAAAGGCAAGATAAGGCCAGTCTAATTCCAACTCTTCCAGTTGCTAGACAAGTCTTGCTTCAAAATGCAAATAACTTGCCCATCACCTCAGGTCATGAAGGGAATGTGATGAGACACGCTCATGAATTTGTGAGAATTTGTGCTCCATTTGTGGGATTATAGCAGCTTTGTAATATCCAACTACTCAATTCTAAGTTGCCTTGTCAAACCAGTATTATGGTTTTCAGATCTACAGGTTCACAAAGTGCTCAGTCACAGCTAGAACTGGATTAGCACTTAGCAATAGCACTTAGACATATACCGCTTCATAGTGCTTTACAGCCCTCTAAGCTGTTTACAGAGTTAGCATATTGCCCCCAACAATCTGGGTCCTCATTTTACCCACCTCAGAAGGATGGAAGGCTGAGTCAACCTTGAGCCGGTGAGATTTGAACCGCCGAACTGCAGCTAGCAGTCAGCTGAAGTAGCCTGCAGTGCTGCACTCTAACCACTGTGCCACCTCGGCTCTTACACAGTCATGAAGATGTCTCATCACATTCCCTTTTTGTATTATCGTTGAACTATCTTAGCCTGCAGAACAATAGATCATTACTAAGCGAGCTGCCTCCAACTAAATCTGGATCAAATGTATGATGGTAACTGCTGAATTTATAATGCAGTTTTGAACTAAGTCCTACTGAAACAAAATCATAGAATCATAGACTTTGAAGGGATCACTCAGGCCATCTGGTCCAACCAACAGTTCTGTTTGGGAATTCAAATTAAAAAATCCATATTAGATGGCAGTTAAGCTCTGAATATATTCAGTTCATTTTGTATGATCCAAGAAAATCATAAAAATGCATCAAATACTGCAGCTTAAAAATATAAAATGGTTACAAGACAAGCCTGAAACAGTTAATAATGTAAAGGATTTTTCTGATCAAAACCACAGTATGTATGTTGCAAAGATGCATTGAACTGGCTTTTTATTGTTTTGCTATTCTTATTTTTTATGTAGGCCACCCAGAATCATTTTGGAATCAGGCAGACACTAAATCTCCTAAATAAATATTTATATATTCGGATATGAGAATATATGTAAAATAGATTATATAAACTTATTTATTTTACCATGCCCAGCTTGCAGTATGTGACTCTCGTTGGTTTACAATAAATAAAAATAAAGATATCAATCATTTCAAACTTAGCAATAAATATAAAACAATCATATGGCAGCTCTCTGTAATATGTCAATAAAATTTTTATTTATTCAATTCCTATAGTTGTCCATCTCAATCAATGACTATGGGAGGCTTATAATTAAAAAATACTACAATTAAAATAAAACATTTTAAAACAATAAAAATATTCAAATTATTTTGGATTTTTAAAATAGTTTTAAAATATTATACTCAATAGCTGAGATACTTGGCCAATTACAAATAAAGCCAGGAAACATTCAGTGTCCCAGATTCAGGAACACAACCAGAATTTTGAAGCTTTACAAAAGGACATCAGGATTTGGGCCAATCCGATCTGAGGGGAGGATATTCCACAGAGCATGGACTGCTGCAGAAAATCTTCAAAATATCCAATTAAATAATATCCCAATTGCCTCTAAAAAAACCATCTGTTTTTAATGGAGTTTTTCCTATTCTTCCTCATATAATTATTTTTTTTAAAAAAAATTATGGCTATGATCATGAATAAGTAAATATTTCTACATCAATCAGATTTTCTAGTAAAAAGCTTTAAAATTGCAAATGTTTGAAAATGCTCTCTGCTATTTTTTCTTTCTATATGAATCAGGTGAGATTATTTAGATTGGAATTAATTACAGGTAGCCCTCGATTTATGACTGCAATTGAGCCCAACATTTCTGTTGCTAAGCAAAGCAGTTGTGAGTTTTGCCTGAATTTACTTTTTTTGCCACAGTTGTTAAAAGAATCACTGCAGTTGTTAAGTGAATTGTGCATTTGTTAAGCAAATCTGGTTTTTCTTCATTGACTTTGCTTGTTGAAAGCCAGCTGAGGTTACAAATGGTGATCACATGACCCAATACAGTGCAACTGTCATAAATATTTGCCAATTGCCAAGCACCCAATTTTTCAACATGTGATCTTGGGAATGTTGCAACAGCTGTAAGTGAAAACCTGTCAGAAGTCAGTTTTTTTCACTGCCATTGTAAGTTTGAATGGTCACTAAACAAATGGTTATAAATCAAGGACTAGCTGTATGTGCTGGACTACAATAGACATACTGAAATGTAATTCAGGGGTAGACAACTTGGTACTTTACACATATAGTGGACATATTGTGGGCCAATATTCAGACTAGAAAGTCTAAAGCTGGCAAGGTGGAAAGCTATGATATACAGCTATGAAATATAAGTCATGTTAATGTACCTCACTTGCAAATGCCTCTGGTCACTTTGCTTTGGACAATGGCAAAGCATAAGTTGTTTTGGAAAAACAGTAGAAAAAGCCCAGGATTTAAACTCTAGAACATATAAATTTAGGTAGGGATTGCTATGAACTCAATAGGCAAATTTTCTACCTATCTGTTAGACTGTGAAATGTGTTCTGTTAGCTAGTTACAGAATAAAGGATACTGTTTCCAAAAAGTAACAGTAACAGAGTTGGAAGGGACATTGGAGGTAATCTAGTCCAACCACTGCTCACGCAGGAGACCTATACTAGGGATTCGAACCACCAAACTGCCGACCTTTCTGATTGACAAGCTCAGTGTCTTAGCCACTGAGCCACCTAGTCAGGATTTATTATGCCTAGAATATGGATTTATTATGCCTAGAAGGAGGCACATTGCTATTGGCAATGCTGATAGAACTGAAGATAATTTATCCACATAAATTATAGCCAATTTTTGTTTAGGTTATCAGGGCTATAACTCAGGATCACCCACTTCCAGCTCACTGCCTTAAACCACCATACTGATTTAGCTCTCATTTTAGCCTTATCTTCTTTTTAAGGACCCATTTTACATGGCAGTCATCATCTTTGTATGTGCACATGCCTTCAAGTCAGTATTGACTCTTGACACCTACCCTAATCCTGCAGTTTTCTTTGTAAGATTTCAGAAGTGGTTTGCCAATGCCTGCTTTTTAGGGCTAGAAAGACATAGACAACCAACTGGTTTTGTGTGTAGGACAGGACTAGAACTAGAACTCAGAGTCTTCTAGCTTTTAGCCTGCGTTCATCATTACACCAAACATCATAACAGCTGCTGGGTCTCCAAAGAGGTATTAATTATTCTGTTCAGCTCCAAAGAAAGTTGCATTTTAAATGCTTTTAGAATCTGCACATACTGTGGAAGCTGAAGTCAATATTTAGAGGCAAAATTCAATATTGATAATTGACTATACAATCTTTAAAGGATTACATTCTCATCTTGCTGGTATATTAATACTTCTAATTGTAGATAATGTTAATGTGATTGGCTATATTTTAAGAATATAAAACAGTAATCCAGTGTTCTGCGTAACACTATCAAGCACAGGTAGATAGGCCTAAAACAGCAATATTGACAGGTAGTCCTTGACTTACAACAGTTCATTTAGTGACTGTTCAGTTACAACGACACTGAAAAATGACATGACCATTTTTTATAGTTACGACCTTTGCAGCCTCCCCATGATCACATGATCAAAATTCAGACGCTTTGCGACTGGCTCATATTATGACCATTGCTGTGTCCCAAGATCATCTGATCTCATTTTATGACCTGATAAGCAAAGTCAATTTATCAACTGTAGTGATTAACTTAGTAACTGGAGCAAGAAAGGTCATAAAATGGGACAAAACTCATTAACAAATGTCTCACTTAACAACATAAATTTTGGGCTCCATTGTGGTCGTAAGTTGAGGACTACCTGTAATACAGAATTATAGATTTTATAATGAAGTATGGTTAAGAAACTGCAGCTAGGAGGTAGCATGCATGTTAACCGTCCAAAAGATGAACCTCACAGGGAGCGATTCAAGATATCCTATTGAAAGGAAAGAAAGAATTGGATCATCATCTATTGTTATTTACAGTACTTCTAAGTAAACTTCTGTTTTACAAATTGCTGTATGTTTAATTCTGGATAATGGAAAACCAAATGGGTCGCTAAACGCCCTGTTATAGGAAGACATATAAATGAACCCATAAAAAAGGTGCTAGGCTTTGAACTACATCATCAATGGACAATCCTTAATAGAATTCGGACCTCACACGGCGTTTGCCGGGACTCTATAAATGGACATAGTATCTTCCCCTCAGTATGATTGCAGACTCCCAGGTCAACTATAGATCACATCATGACTGGCTGTAAACCGAGGGCCTATACTGGTCCAGTAGCTTTTTTTTTAATATATATATATATATAAACGATGCTGCACTTCAATGGCTGGATGGCCTAGGCATTGATATTTGAACATAGATCTTTTTAATATTTATATTTTATTGGGTTCTACTAATCTAGTTGAAATGTTCATTTATATTGTTAGACCATGTATGATATGCCATTCCCTAAATAAGTAATGTGGATTTTTACGTAATGTAAATTACTATGAACAGAAAATTATTTTGAAATTTGAATAACCCAAAAATACCTTATCTTTTTATATTAGAAAATCTCTTATTTGGGCAAAACTAGCAATAAAAGTGACAGTAATTAAGCATGTAAGTATTCCAGTCGGGTACTTTAAAATTTGGAGAAATCAACTGTTTTCTTGAGTTTGATTGTGTTTTAGCGCAGCGGTCACCAACCGCTGGTCCGTGGACGACTGGTGGTGCGTGAGAAAATGTTGGTGGTCCACAGAAAAATTATTTGCATTTTTTATATTGCACTAATACTATTTATCTGTTAAAAAAATACTTATTAGTGGCCCGTGGGATTTAAAATTATGAATTTAGTGGTCCCTGAGGTCCAAAAGGTTGGCGACCCCTGTTTTAGCGTATTTACCAACGTCCCATTACAGGGGTCCCCAAACTTGGCAACTTTAAGACTTGTAGATTTCAACTCCCAGTTGAAGTCCACAAGTCTTAAAGTTGCCAAGTTTGGGGATCTCTGCATTAAACGTTAATGGTTGTTAAGTCTTTAAAGGTTACTTATGAAATGAGCTGAAGAGTTACAATACAAAATTTTAAGGCAGATTATTCAGCGTATTTAAATCGAGCTTTAAATATGTTTATCAGAAAGTATCAGTAAGATTTTATTTCTATAAGTATTTTTTCAAATACTCTAACAGCATCTAGAGTATCCAAAATGAGGAGCAACAAAGCGATTTTAATTTAGGCACTGCTAACCGTCTGCGTCTGAAAGAAGGAACGTGGCCTGAACCAGGAACTTCGCAATTGAAGAATTTTCTCTTTCTGTTTCTCTTTTAACGCAGCAATGTAGCCTCGATTCCCTGAAATCCACATTCCGAAAAAGAGTTCTCCCGTTGCCACCCGCGGTGATGTAGAACTGCTCTCAAAATGGCTTTTTCGGGATTGGTGGAAGATGAGATCTGCGCGGCTGTCATTTGTTTATAATTGGCTGATGGCGGCTTGGCGGGGTGGGGAGAGGAGAAATGGAGCATTTGGAGGTTGCGGTAGCTATGCCGGACGGGGGCAGTGCAGTTATTGTCTGAAGATAGGGCCTTTCTGCGGGCGGACAATCGGTCGGAGGTTTGCCAGGCCGTTTTTTAATTCGACCTCTTGGCAGTTTGGATCCTACTTCGAAGAAAAAAGGTGGCCCACACCTCCGCGGTTACGCACAAGATTCCAAGCTGGCCTATCTGCTACGCCGCCGCCCAACGTTGGTGTCAGGAGCGTCATCGGAACAGACTTCCCCTCCCCCATCTGCGGCGTTCTCTGGGCCCTCGCGTGCTGATTTCTAGTCGTTTTTTATTTATCGGTATTTAAAAGAAAAAGCTCTGTCTCAAATATGAAATAAATACTTGTGATCTGAAACCCAGAGTAGAGAAACAGGAAGAACCAGAGCTGTTGCATGCGCTCTATAAAGCCCCTGAGGGGAATTGTATAGGAGCGCGTGCACAGTGAAACGTGGGGCGGGGGGGGGGTTTCTGTGGTAGCTCACGCCGCTTAGGTGCGCGCGTGCCTCGGAGCTAAGTTAGGGGCTGTGGGGGAAGGGGGTGGGTGCACGTTCGCACGAGAGGGAGCCTTGGGTTCCGTATCTCGGTGTGTGTGTTTTGTGTGTGTAGGCGCGCGCGCGAGCTGGGTGGGAAGAATCTTTCTCTGTGGATCGGGAGCACCTCCTCCCGCCCTCCGAAATTGCGGTGCAGGAAACGAGGGTGTGAGTGTAGCTGTAGCCCAAGTCCGGTCCGGTCCGGCATTTTTCCCCCCCTCCCTTCCATCGCCCCCTTTTTAGGCCTTTATATTTATAACTATTTATACTGAAACGACTATAAAATAATGGCAAAATCAGGAGGTGGCGGCGGCGGCAATGGCAGTGGAGGAGCCGCTGGCGGCGGCGGCAGCGGGGGTCTAACCTGGGTGGTAAGTTGCCTGGCATTTTCTCCCTATTTCTTTCTCCCTTTCCCGCTGTTGATGCTTTCCTAACAGGTCCAGACCGAAACGAGAGGTGGAAGGCCTCAAGGGAATAATGGAGGAGCAAAGATGCTTATTAGGATGGAGATGCGGGAAGGCAATACGAGGAACTGGGGCGGGGGACGGTTATTCCCGGCCCGCGAAAGGGATGGAGGCAACGGGAATCGTGGATTTAATGGCATGGGGAGGCTGACATGTTTGGTCTGGGCCTGCAGGATTTGCTACTTCAGCGAGGATTCATCCACTTATTTAGCAGGAGGGCCTTGCTATTGGTATTCATGCCGTTAAATTACGTCTCTTTCACTGAACTGTTTGAGAAGAGCTATTTGCCTCTTCCTAGTTTCCGAGACTGTAAAGCTGCTAGATTTGTTTAGATTTAGACCAAGGAGGAAGCTTTCTGAACAATAATTTCACCTATATGAAAACCAGTCCAGTTTTTGTTGTTCTACACCTACATGTGTTTTTAAGTTTTCTTCATATCTCCTGTCACAAAATAATAAAATCATGAAATGGTAGCCTTTTCAGTCTTAGAGTAGAATAGAATTGAGTTAGTTGGGTGAGAGTATTTAAGGTGCAAAATAAGAGAAAATTAGACAGTGAGGTGTTCTTTTAGGCTAATTAAGAGTAATCATTTTTTCTTGAAAGATTGTGGGGCTGGCAGAGAGACAATAGAATGGATACTGTAATTTCTTTAGCCTATTACTAACTTCTATTTCTCTTGTTCCACAGAAAGTTCAAACAGGGTCACTTCCTTATTGTAACTGACCATAAAAAAAGGCAACATAGCACAACAGTAGCAAAGCAGTTCATGTGTTTATCGAAAGGGCTTGCTGCTATTCTACAGATGCATGAACAAATAGAATGTTAGAACTTGAAGTGGTGCTGGAAAAAAATCTTTAAAATCTACTTTTCATGTTAATGTTGCTGTTTTTTTTTGTAAAACTAATAAAGTCACATGTCTTTTTTGTGTTGAAAAATGTGTTTTTACAGAAGCAGCTGCATCTTAAAAGTAAAGGATACTGAGACTACAGTCTTATAAATTAATATATTGTCAGCATTGGACTGATAGAAAAATAATGTATTACCTAAAAAGTTCATTCTTTTGCTTTTCATACAAAAGTGATTTACATTTGCAAAGTGCAAAAGGGGCAATAAAATGGATTGTGTAAGTGGGCCTGTAACTTGGGAAGTGCTTCAACCTGTTGTATCTTATGACAGTAAAGGCCATCTTCTCATAAGCAAACCAACTGTTTTTTTTTTTAAATAACAGATTACAGACATGTTGTAGGTTAAGTTGCAAGTGAATGTCTCCAGCTTATTCTTCAGAGTAGCAATGATTCAGAAGTATTTCTTTTATAGTTTTCTTAATTGTCTTTAAGAGATATTTAAAGTGGGTATTTTAAGTATAGATCAGGCATGTTCAACCCAGGGCCCCAGGCCGCATGCGTCGCTCAACAGCTAGTAATGCAGCCTCACAAGATCATGAACTTTTAATGTTATTATCTGATTTATATACAATTATATATTTTAGATGTGGCCAAGGCAAGCCAAAAGTTTAAACATCCATAATAATTCTTGTTGAAAAACCACTCATTCAGCAACCATTGGAAGTTGTGACAGTGCTGAAGGAACAGGACTTATGATCGGTCTTTGTAGTTGGGGCCATCACAATGTCCCTGTGATGTGATTGCAGTTCATACTTGGTAGTCACCTTATAGTTACACTGTTGCATTTCCTCTTAGTCATGTGATCACTGCTTATAACCTTTTACAACTTGCAAACTTCAGTGCCATCTTCCAACAAGCAAACTCAATGGAAAAGCCAGCAAGACGTCACAAATAGTGATCACATGACTTCACAGGATTTGTCTAACAGTGGCAACTGAGACTGCCACAGCTGTCATTTGAGTCAGTGCAGTCACATGGCATTGCTCTTTACAACTCTGTTGCTTAGCAACGAAGTTGCCAATCCAATTTACCATTATTAAGTAAAAACTACCTGTATACTGTTTGAGATGGTACAGTATGTAAATGTAAGCTTTTCTTGCATGTTCTAAAAACTCTCTGAACAAAACATTTAGAATAGATATTCTGGCCAGATTTATTTATTTATTTAATCAAATTTATATCTCTGGAATTGTAGACTCAGCAGCTCACAAAAAGATAAGTAATAATGTATTACCTACAAACCTCAAAAACTACTTACTGCCAACGTTAAATACCCTAGAAAAGGCCTCCAGCTGTTTTTGGAAGGTGGATAATGTTGCAGCCAATCAAATTTTAGCAATGAAATGTTTTATTATTAAACAACTAGGCATGAAATATGCACACATATATTAATTCCTTTGTGAAATAAACAAAGAATCCACAGATAATTATAGTCTCCTGTTATATCTAAACAAATATAGACATTCCCCTACTTACAAACAGGTTATATTCCAGGGAACTGTTTATAAATCCATTTTGTTCATAAGTCCAAACAAACATAAAAATCACTCTTGCGCTTAATTTCAGGCATGCGCAGTTACTATAGCACACACCTCTAAACAGTGAACAGTATTTATACACATCAGCAGACAGCATGCAAGTGAAGTTTTGAGAAGATGGGTAAGGGTTATTTTATGGTATATCTTCTCTGGTAACTTCTAGGTTGGAATTGTGGACAGATTTGTTAGTATTGGCAAAAGTTCATATTTCGAATGTTATCCACAATGGCTTCCAAACAAGCAATACATGACAGTCATGATTTAAAATTGGCTTTCTTTGTATTATATAGATAATAATGTGAAATCACAATTGCCAGTTCTTTAGCCAGTTGGCCTTCATACACATTAAGTTTTTCTCAAGAATCTAGGATTCATAATTTGTTGACATAGTATATGTGTCGATCCAAACAGTGTGTAATTGATGGCATTTTATTGTTATTACTATTATTATTTGGAAGCCATTAATCTTAGTTCCCTTTTCAATCATAAAATGTTATTAGCTTATTAGCTACTACACTGCTAACTTTGACTTCTCAATCTTAAGTGCCTTCTAGAGTTGTGAATTTCATAGTCATTAACAATGGCTTAACAAAGACTAAGAATTCAGGCAGCTGAAACTTGCATATCTGGAAAATAGTAAGGTTGGGGAAGGTTAATATAAGAAAATAATCTTATTAAAATTAAGTTATTTTAAAAGCAATCAATATTTTGATTCTACATTTATTTCTACATTTTTCTATAAAATAAAATTGTGAATAAATAGCAGAATAAACAGCAAATAAATACTTAAATTCAAGCACTTCATAGCTTATAGCAGCTAAATAAAAATCTATCACAGATGTGGGCATGCCTTAATGATAAATATTAGCTTTTAAAAAATACAACAAATTGTCAATATATAGGACTCTGCATATAATCCCCAAACCTTTTCCTAAAATAATTCCAAAACAATAGACAAAGTCTCCTGTGTCTGACATTTGGATTCATGTAAATTGCATCTTTTGTGCCAATTTTTATCACTATGTCTAAGCAAATGATGTAAATCGATACAAAGTAGTGAAAAAATATATTATTTATATAAATATAAATAAAAAGTTGATGGGAATGACACAAATTGATTAACTTATGGATTTAACAGACATTTTAATAATTGCATTACTTCGTAAATGCTCCATTAAACCATGGATTTAACTTCGTTGCTTTTTATAATAATGGTAAACATAAATAGTCTGAAATTGCAAAAAAATATATATCAATAGGGCTGTATGTGAAAACATTCATTTTGTAGTTTCCAAAAACCTTTAATCTTTCTTCATAGTCTTCATTCATATTTATTTGCTAATAAATTATTTCTGTCCTTATTTTCCACTACATCTTCAGCAACAAGGTTATGCCTTGAATTTTCTACCCCTGTACCTGAATTTTATAGGAATCACAATTTTGAATTTTGAATAAAGCAAATAAATGATAGTTTCAATTAAATTTGAATAATATACAAGTTTTATTTGCATATTTTGAAAATAACCTTTTTCTTATGAGTAAAATATAACTTGTGGCATTTCTTCTGGATAATTCCTGTAAATCAATAAAAGTTTTGATTTCTGTAAAAACACATTGTATTTACTGATTAAAAGTATATTGACCCTAGATAATTTAATGCACATGTAATAATTTGTGTGTATTTGGTTATAGCTACATTATGACCCAAAATATCCTTTCTGAATAAATTGCAGAAATTCCTTAAATTGATACTTTTAAAGTTTAAATTGAAAGAGATTTGCAAAACATTTTACCAGCCAGTGTTTATTTGACTTAATATATTATGTAATTATATTTTGAAAGGATAGCATTCATTTTTATATCTTCATAAAATTGTCACTAGCAATCTATCTGAGGAAATTAATTGGAAATTGTCACTCTTAACAATATATAGTCCTTAAGTATCTAAATATTTAGTTTTCAGAAAGCAAAAACTCCTCCAATTCCAAAAATTTGAAACTATGCATATATAAAACTATATTGTGCCCTACTCCCAATCTAGAAATTTTAATTTATATGCCAACAATATCCATTAAATTTTCTGTCAGTTTGATTAAGATAAGCTGCATACAGAATATAGAAGCAGTGAATAAATGTAAACATGATTTTGATCCATTTTGCCTCCCATCAAAATTAAATGTTACAGTGACTTTTTCCTATCAAATCTACACCTGTATTGCTTACCTCCTTACCTTTCTTGATTTGAGCAAGAATTTTTTTTAAAAAAATGTGATTCAGAGTATGCATAGGTAAATGTAAAATACTTGTTGGGAATACCTTAAACCAAGCCTATATTTTTTCAAGTTTACATGGTCATTCCAGAGACAGATGTGCCAAGGAAATGATATGTCTGTGTTAAGATATTCCTGTCAGGAGCTATGTGCATGTCTGCACATGTTTCAAAACAGATAAGAGGTGGCCTAATGAGTAATTAATGTGCATTTACCAAAAATAGCATTCACAAAGCTAGGAAAACAATCTGCTAGGAAAGAGCATAACACATATAATTCACATAACAATATATCTTAAATCTCATAAGACATTTGAAATAAGTTGAATGATTTAAAAATTAATAGGAATTTAAAATGGTGTACTTCAAGAAGTGAGTTTGCAAGAATAAATGATGTTTTATTGCATCCTAACACATTTTTTATTTCAAGAAATGAGGTGAGATTGTCCAACATATCTGAAGTTGTGAGTTTGTATATGAGCAAAGAAGTACTTGAATGGAAGTTTTAGTAAGAAAGGTAACTTCTTGGACCCTATATGTCCCATTCTGTGGATGGCTTTAAAGCAGGCTAGGCAAGCTTTTTTTTTTTTTTTTTTTGTAGTCCTTTTGTCTAATTTACAATTTTGTTAGTATTTTTGATTGCCATTTTTTTTTTTTTTTTTTTTTTTTTGGTAGTCCTTTTAGGCTAATTTACAATTTTGTGAGTATGTTGCATGTCCTCACAGAATGCCTGCAATAAAGATAATGCATGTTTGTCATCGATGTGTTAAGTTACAAAATATTCATCTATGGTTGATAACAGATGGTTAACTGTCAAGTTTGTTTTCCAACTTGCTTCCCCATTTCCAAATATGCTTTGAATCATTCCAGCTTCCTTTCATCTTTTATAACTAAATGAGGACCCCTCCAGAAAAAGCAGGGTTTTTTTAAAGAATGCCACTGATATTTCAAGTTATTTATGTGCCAAGTGTTATTTCCATTCTATAAAAAGTTTAGTACTATCTTCAAGAAAGCTGGATATAACATGAATAATTTTGTGTAAAACCACTGTTTTCTACAAAAAAAAATTGCTTTTCAGAATTGCTGCTAATATGTTTCAAGTAAAGTCTAATTGTATATTGGATGGACAGTATTTTTGAAGAGGTAGATAATTCGTGTGTTTGGGAAGCTTTTCAAAATCTCAAGCGTAGTTAGATATACAGATGTTAGTTAGATCTAAGCGTAGTTAGATATACAAATAATATTTTGCCCCATTTTTACTTTTAGGAGGAATTATTCAGAAATGAAATGCTATGTATTCCAAAGATTTAATATATTGAATGTCTTGCTTATTTTGTTTTAAAAGTAAAGACAACCATTTAATACAAACTATGTCAGGCTTGGAAGGGGAAGCAATAATTTTTTTTTTTCAATTGTAGCAATTGAAATACTGAGTTATTCTAACAGTTAACTCTAGGCTCTAAATTCATCTCTATCCCATTGGTTTGAATAGAATAGAATAGAATAGAATAGAATAGAATAGAATAGAATAGAATAGAATAGAATAGAATAGAATAGAATAGAATAGAATTCTTTATTGGCCAAGTGTAATTGGACATACAAGGAATGTGTGGCATTCTATGACAGTTTGATTTTTTAGTAATGTTTCGGTTTTTACAAGTGGTGGTTTTTGTAATCTAATTACTATTTTAAAAATTTTAAATGAATATTTGTTTAATAATTTTATTAAAGGTTTAAAATAGAACACTAAAAGATACAAAATAAAAAAATGCAATAAAAAATAAAAAGGACTTCCTCTCATCCCTAAGAAAGAGATTCCCATTCTAATCATGGCATATATAAACAACTCCATAATCTGTTCACCTCTTAACTAAGAACCATAAAACCCATTCCATAATAGGCAAATGAAATAAATAAATCCCTCATTCTTCAATCTAATTACCAGCAAAAGATCCAAAGATCTAAGATTTTAACATTAGTTAACATATATAAAATTCAACATTCCAGATTTCAACATAAATATAAGGCAGAAGGCAGAAAATAGTTCCAGTATCCCAATGTAAACAAGCATATTGTTCTATCAATGAACAGGTTATGTTCCAAGAGGTCCATTTTGTTTGCAAATTCAACATGGTCAGTACAGTTCTTGCTTTACAGTATGCGAGCAGACCTGTGAGCATTATGCAAATGGAAGTCAGGAGAAGGCAGAAAAAGAAAACTGGAAAGGATTAATTTCCAGAGCATCACCTATATAACAGTTCTAGAATCTAACTCTTTCCCACCTTTTTCCAACTTCAGGATCTTCTAGGGTTGGAGATTTAAATTGAATAGAATAGAGCTGGAAGGGACATTGGAGGTCTTCTGGTCCAGCCCCCTTCTCAAACAGGAGACCCTACACCATTTCAGACAAGTGGCTATCCAGTCTCTTCTTAAAAACCTCCAGTGATGAAGCACCCACAATTTCTGGAGGCAAGCTATTCCACTGGTTAATTGTTCTCACTATTAGGAAGCTTCTCCTTGATTCCAGTTGTTTCTTTCCTTGATTAATTTCCATCCATTGTTTCTTATCTTGCCCTCTGGTGCTTTGGAAAATAAGCTGACTTCCTCCTCTTTTGTTGCAGTCTCAAATACTGGAATACTGCTATCATTTCCCTTCAGTCCTTTTCTCTAGACTAGCCAAACCCAAATCCTGCAACCATTCTTCATGTTTTAGTCTCCAGGTCTTTAATCATCTTAGTTGCTCTTCTCTGCACTTTTTCCAAAGGCTCAACATCTTTTTTGTAATGTGACAAAAATTGGATGCAGTATTCCACGTGTGGCCGTACTAAGGCTTTATAAAGCAATACTAATACTAAATGTGGCTTTGGTTCTGTGCCTCTGTTGATACAACCAAGGATTGTATTAGTTTTTTTAGCTGCTGCTGCATACCTAGTGCTGAACCTCCACTAGGACTTCAAGGTCCCCCTCAGAGTTATTGTTTTTGAGCCAGGTTTCACCTAATCTGTACTTGTACCTTTGATTTTTCCTGTCTAAGTGTAAAACCTTGCTTTTCTCCACATTAAATTTCATTTTATTGGATAGGGCCCATTGTTCAAGTTTGTCAAGTTCTTTTTGGATCCTGAGCTTGTCTTCTGGGGTGTTCTCTCTTAGTGCCAATTTAGTATCATCTGCAATTTTGATGAATTCCACTTCTATTCCTTCTTCTGTCATTATGAAGATATTGAAGAGTACTGGGCCTAAGACAGAACATTGTTGTACCCCACTGCTTACTTCCCTCCATGTAAATGTAAGTATCATTAAGGACTACTCATTGAGTATGGTTTGCCAGCCAGTTACAAATCCATCTGGTGGCGATGCTGTCTATCCCACATTTTTCTAGCTTACCAAGAAGTAGGTTTTGGACAGGTTTGTTTGCATAGACAAAGGTTCGCAACTTAAATATTTGTAATGTCTGTAAAAGAAAACCCAGGTTTGAGATGACAAAGAGAGATAATTTCTCCTTTACAAAAAGACAAACTCTAATACACAATATTCCAAATAGCAACTTTTCCCATTTTAATATACATGTCATATTCCACTCTAATCCATAGGTGCACATCCATATTCTCCAGTGTAGTTGCGGGATAGTCCAGGAATGGGTTGCTACAGTCTGATCTGCCTAGTTACTGAGTCTAGTTTTTTTGGCCACTCCTCCTTGCCTCTCTGCACATGCCCAGTTTCCGACTCAGTCAGATCTGAAAGAAGTTGCAATTGCAGATCACTCTAGCAAAAGAACCATTCCTGGATGTCCAGACTCTGCCCCTCGCCTCCCTAGGGCGATATTCTTTCCAATTCGGCCACTCGATTCTCGAAAAAGAAGGAAATTAAAACAAAAAAAAAACAGAGAAAGCTATCGGGCCGCTTTCCAGCAGCGGTTGGCTTCGTTGCCACTGCGCCCCACTGTAAACAGGCGTAATTGGGGCCATCGGAGCTTTTTCTTGGACTTCGCTGTCCTCTCGGGACTTGGACACCTCGCAGCCGCGGCTGCTCTCTACAAGCCACTTGAGCCCTTAACAGTCTCGGTGGTCATTTTGAGAACTCCGACAGCTCCCGGAGCGGTTTTTGGCGCGCAGTCACTAATCGGCGCGGGCGACTCTGCCCCTCGCCTCCCTAGGGCGATTTCTGTGGCCATTTCAACTTGGTAGCTCTGGAGCCTGGCACGCAGTCACTAAACATCACAGCCGACCCACTTAGTTGGGTGCATACCTAGTCCCTCAATCTCCCAACTGGACATTTCAATTTGACAGCGGAGCTGCTTGTACAGGGGCCTTCCCTTGTACCCTTGGGAGTCCCTCAGTGCTCTCTTGGCATCGTTTCTGGCGCCCTCACTTAGCTCCAGCAGCTGCGGTGGCCATTTTTAGAACCTCCAGTGGCCATTTTAACTGCACTTAGTGCCAAAGTCATTCGCCACACCAAGATTTTAGAGGCTTAGCACAGCGATCATTTACTCAAGCCTATATTGGCAAGCAGGTGCTGGCTACCTCAGGGTTTCCCCTGGGAACACCGCCCTCTGGACACCTTCTCAGGTGATTTCTGTCTGTACATGGGTGTGCTGGCTAGACCGGCTTGCCCGGCAGGACCGCCACCACCTTGAGCCTTAGCTGACAAGGCATTAATCCATTGTGTGTGCTGGCCAGTCCGACTTGCCCGGCAAGACTGCCACCATCTTGAGCCTTAGCAAGCAAGGCATTAATCCATTGTGTGTGCTGGCCAGTCCGGTTTGTCCGGCAAGTCCGCCACCACCTGAGCCTTAGCAAGTGAGGCATTAATCCATTTGTGTGCTGGCTAGTCTGGTACGTCCGGCAAGACCGTCACCTCTAGTTCATTCAGCCACAATTGCAAGCGACCTAGCCACTGTCTCCAGTGTCAACCGTCACCTTAAGATAGCAGATCGTTCCCCTGCAGAGCAGGCGCAAGCCTCAGTAAGCAGGAAGGCTTCTGGCAAGTCGCACAAATGGGGCAAAGGGAAGCAGTCATCCAAGGCAAAAGACAAATCAGTCAGACAAGAAGCCCTGGGAGAGCAGGCATCCAGAGAGCTTAGATCCCTCTGCAGTGACCACTATGCTTCTTGTTCCTCCTTATAGGAGCAACCAGTGCTCTCTCCACAGGCTTGGTCTCTGGAACCATCTCCACACCCGACTTCCTTGGAGCGCAGAGAACAGACCGGAGCTGATGACCCCTTTGCCTGCATGCGACGCCTCAGCCTGGGCACTCCAGGGTACCTGACCCGGAGGAAACCCAAGGAGCCACAACAAGGTACTCTGAGAGCCCCTTGACTAATTTGCCGGAGGGGATCCAATCCCTTATTTCACAGGCTATCTCCAAGGGCATAGCAGCGGGCCTCAGGCAACACCGTTCCACATCAATCGTATCGGAATCGTTGTCCTGCCAGTCACTGGTCTCTCCCTCTGCCAGCTTGACACCTCCCCCGGGATCAGCTTCCCAGAGACGAGGATGATTTCCTTCCTGGGGAGGAGATCTTGAGAGAACCCGATCTATTTGACGATGAGGGGATTCCCCCCGATACCCCTGCTTTTACTGGCTTATTCCCTCCAGGACTATTTAAGTCCCTGTTACACAAGGCGAAGGCTACGGCCTGCCTAACGGAGGATGAAACGCCTGTTGACCCGGAGACCGCCAATCAGAGCCATGGCCAGGGATTGTTTTCTGAACCTGTGGCTGAACAACAATTCATCCCAGCCCCTAAACTATTCATGGACGTTGTCCCAAAACAATGGGCCAGCCCGGCGTCCATTCCCAACCCTAGTGGGAATGACAGGAGGTTTTATGCCATGGCTCCTAATTTCACACAGATGTTACAGCTTCCATCTGTAGACAGCCCTGTGGCAGCTCTGGCTTCCTCCTCACCTTACATGACGGGAGACGTCATGGAGGGATTGAAACCGGAGGATAAGAAATTTGAGTCGGCTCAGAAAGACTCATCAAACAGCTGCCTGGGCTATTCATGCAGTCAAGACTGCCCCCCCCAGGAGACCCGTTTGAACCAAGACTTTAACAAAATCATAGCTGCCACCCAGTTCTCAGCAGATGCGACACTTAATGCTGCGAAATACGCATCTCGGGCCTTGGCCTCAGTGGTCACTCCCAGGCGTTTGCTGTGGCTGCGCCAGTGGCACACGGACCTGAGAACAAAGTGGAGGCTAGCTGCATCCCCCTATGCTGGGGACATGCTTTTTGGAGAGCCACTCAACCCACTTCTCATTGAAAACAGAGAGAAGCACAAGGTCCTCCCTTCCTCTACCAGGAGGTCGGACAGGAGGTCCACACCTTTCTATAGGAGGCAGTCCTTTCGTTACTCCCAGGAGGACCTTCCTCAGATAAGAGCCTATAATCAAGGCCAGTCCCGACAGCAGGATAGGACCTCCTTTCGTGATAGGCCAGGTCAATTCCACAAACGGCCATTTCGTGGAACTGGTAACCGCCAGTTCCGCAAACAGAAATGACTCTGTAATCTCTCCCCCCATAGGAGGCAGATTGAGCCTCTTTGTAGACCAGTGGCTGTCAACTACCACCGACAACTGGGTGTTGAACACCATACGATTCGGCCTCTCATTAGAGTTCCTCTCCCACCCCCCCGAACCGCTTCGTGCAGTGCCCTGTCTCCAACAACAGTGCCAAACGGGGTCTCATGGAACAGGCCATAAGTCACCTCTTGAACATCCATGCCATAGAGGTTGTTCCAGAGGACCAGTGGAGACGGGTTTTATTCAATCCTGTTCACTGTACCGAAGTCCTCGGGGGGGGTGGGGGTTGGAGGACGACACTGGACCTAAAACTCCTCAACTCCCACCTGGTCTACAGGAGGTTCAAGATGAGTTCCCTAGCGTCTATCCTGCAGGGAATTTGGCCCGGGGAATTTCTGGCCTCAATAGACCTGTTGATACCTCCACATATCAATTCTGCCAGAACATCGCAAATTTCTGATATTCAGTTATACAGGCAGACACATGCAGTATCAAGCTCTTCCCTTTGGGCTCGCCTTGGCTCCAAGGTGCTTCACCAAGGTCCTGGCTGCAACTCACCTGAGACTGATCCCAGTGAGACTGCAATGCTACCTGGACGACATCTTGGTCCAGGCCCCCTCCCTTACCAGGCCAAAAGGGGATCTCGAGTTGACTATCTGAACCCTATAAGATCACGGGTTCTTCGTAAATTACTAAAAGAGTCACCTGTCTCCACCAGGCTGACTCATTTAGGGGCCATAATAGACACCACTTTGGGTCAGGCATTCCTGTCTCAGGACAGACGGATCAGCATCCGGGATCTGGTGGTTCACATACAGCAGAACCCCAGAGTTCCCCTGGCCACCCTCTCCCAATTATTGGGAAAAATGGTGTCTTGCATGCAGATAGTGTCCTGGGCTCGATTCCATGCAAGAAGCCTCCAGTGGTTCTTACTACTGTACCAGTGGGCAAAGACCTCAAATTCCCGCTCCAAGGTCAGGGTCCCTCTAGCGATCAGAAGGTCTCTCCACTGGTGGATCTCCCCAGCCATCAACAAGGGGAGCGTCTTCACGGAACCAGAATGGGTGGTCCTTACGTCCGACGCCAGCCTCTTCGGTTGGGGGGCCTACCTGGGCATGCAGGTGGTGCAGGGGCGATGGTCACCACAGGATCTAGCCAACAGCATCAACTGGCTGGAGTTGCGGGCAGTCGACCTGGCCCTTTTACACTTTCAAGGCCTATTGCAGGGATGTCACGTCCTCATTCAAACTGACAACGTAATGGCAAAGGCCCACATAAACCGGCAAGGTGGCACACGCTCCACATTCTTCATGGAGGAGTACCTGAAGATAGGCCGGTGGGCGGAATGGACCGTCCTTTCCCTCAAGGCGGAGCACATTGCCGGGACATTGAATGCTCAGGCGGATTATCTGAGCAGGACCACGGTGGACAACACCGAGTGGCGTCTCCACCCAGATATATTTCAGGACATATGCCACAGGTTCGGGACACCTTTGATAGACCTGTTTGCCTCTCACCTGAACGCCCAACTACCTTGCTATTTCACGAGGTTTCTGACCCCGGGGGTGGAGGGTTCCAACGCCCTCAGGTGTACCTGGCCTCCTGGGCTTCTGTACGCATTCCCCCCTCTTTCCTTGCTTCCGGGGGTAATACAGAAGGTCATCTCAGAGGGCGCAGAGATCATCCTGCTGGCTCCTCAGTGCCCTCGGAGGCTGTGGTTTGTGGATTTAGTGAGCCTCTCCGCCTCTCCACCCTGGATAATTCCTCCTCAGAGGATCTTCCTCAGCGAGGGGGTCCTGGACCATCCAGAGCCTCAGTGGCTCCAACTGACTGCCTGGCACTTGAAAGGGTCCTCTTGAGGAGGGACAGTTACTCCGAAAAGGTTATCTGGACTATTCAGGCGGCCAGGAAACAATCTACCATAAGGATTTACAATGCCACCTGGGCGATTTTTGTGGGATGGTGTGGAAAGCATCATATTGACCCTGTCTCAGCCTCTGTTCCACAGGTCCTCGATTTCCTTCAGGACGGCCTGGACAGGGGCCTGGCTCACAGCACCATACGGTATCATGTCGCAGCCTTATCTATTTTGCTGACTGGTGGGAAGAAAGTTCCTCTGACATGGCATCCGGTCATTCAAAACTTTCTAAGAGGCGCCAGCAACCTGTGACCCCCACCTGTCCACAGATATCCCACCTGGGACCTCCCCAAGGTACTTCGGGCCTTGACTGAGGCTCCCTTTGAGCCCCTGAGGACTATCAGCTTCAGATACATGACACTCAAGGTGGCGTTCCTTGTCACCGTAACGTCCGCACGGCGCATATCTGAAATGGCGGCCTTATCTGTCAGAGCTGACCTCTGCGTTTTCCACCAGGATAAGGTAATCCTGAGACTTGATCCCTCCTTCATCCCCAAAATCAACTCCTGGTTCCACCGGGCACAGGAGATTATCCTGCCAAACTTCTGCCCTCGGCCTTCTCATGCCTTGGAAAGACGGTGGCATAAGCTGGATGTGAGCCCTCAGAATTTACATTAAACAGACAGTGCCCACCAGGAGATCGGAGGCCCTCTTCATCTCCTTTAAACCAACTTCAATGGGCTCCAAGGTGTCTTCCTCGACCATTGGTCGCTGGATCAAAGCGTGCATCGCTAAAGCTTACGAAGCACAGACGCTCTCGGTTCCTAGGCGCATCACTGCACACTCCATGAGAAGTGCAGCCACCACTGCTACATGGGCCACGCAAGCATCCCTCAAGGATATCTGCAGGGCGGCCACTTGGACCACCCCCTCGCCTTTCATTAAGCATTATAAGTTGGATGTCTTCGCTTCTGCGGAGGCTTCCTTTGGGAGGCGGGTTTTACAACAGGTCCATTTAGCCTTGGGGGCCCCAGACCCAACGGCTACCCGCTCTTAGGGATACCAGGCTTTGGTATGTCCCATTTCTGGACTATCCCACAACTACACTGGAGAAGGGGCGTTGGTCTTACCTGAACGCCTTTTCTCAGTGGGTTGCGGGATAGTCCAGTCCCATCCTGAAAGAATTCTGTGGGGTCTGGAGCCATACTTCACTAACATTCTACACAAGCCTCTTTTTCAACCATCGCTTCATCGAAAACTGGGCATGTGCAGAGAGGCAAGGAGGAGTGGCCAAAAAAACTAGACTCAGTAACTAGGCAGATCAGACTGTAGCAATCCATTCCTGGACTATCCCGCAACCCACTGAGAAAAGGCGTTTAGGTAAGACCAATGCCCCTTTCACAAATAATAATCCCGATATCTTAATATAACAAAAGACTAACATTTAACATAACATAGATAAATAACTTCTCATTAAAAAAAAAACAAATTCTCCAGATTCTTCTGATTAATTAGAAATCATCTAAAGTATACACTGGATAATAAATAAAATATGATTTTAAACTATTTGAACCTTAAAGAAGCCTCATCTTTATTGTACAGTTCTCTTTCTTCTTGGTTTGTGGCAAAGCTTTAGTTGTCCCTATAGTTAAACAACAAACTATGGTCAGTGTAAACTGGCAGACTAAAGACAATGAAATACATGAATCCAAGGATTATTAACATAATTCCAAATGTTATTTTATTACCTCAGAAACTATATCCTCTGTAGCATTCCTCTTGAATGGGATTTTAGCTATCTATGATAGCCATTTAGTGAAACTTAAGAGACTATACAAATTCCTGTGCAGATTAAAAAATAGTATTGTAGGCAACATCTCTTGACATTGCTGGACTCCTACCTTATCTTATTATTTACAACAATAAATGAATAAATTGTAAGCAAAATACCAGTTGCTAGCAATTTTATCTCCACAAATAACTATAAGCTTATGTAGGCCCAATTTTATCTAAAAAATTAAAATAATAGCTGTGACTTAATATTTTGTTTAGAAATATGTATGTTTGCCAAGCTACATGAGTAAACTGGCATGGTAGTTGTTCAAGTGCTAAATAAAGTGGAAAAAAGTAGCATAATTGTCTTCACATTCACCTTGGCAAAGATTTCTTAAATTCACCAGCTTTTCCTCTTTATAGTTATTTTTCAACAACATCTGTATGTCCCTCCAGATTTCAAAGGAGCCCATAGCCTGAAAAAGATAATTTAAAATTTGATAGATAGATAGATAGATAGATAGATAGATAGATAGATAGTAACAGAGTAGATTAATTTCCAGATTATAGGTATTGTCGTACCAGTAACATATTTACCAAAGCTTTTGAGTAGGTCAAAACTAGGACCTTATATTATTTTTATATATATTACAGACACTGTTTGATAATCAAAACAATGCTTCAAAAAAAGAAGAACCTGAACACACAAATAAAAATGATTCAAAAAAGCTGTCTGTTGAGAGAGTTTATCAAAAAAAGACTCAACTTGAGCATATTCTTCTCCGTCCTGATACATACATTGGTTCGGTAGAACCTTTAACTCAGGTAATTTCCATTTTCTATTTATTTGAAGCGTTAATATTATCATTGAATATATCAAATCTTGCTTGTATTTGGATGGTACAAATGGTAATTTGGACTTCTTTTCTATTTTTTAACATTTGTTCAGAGTCATTTGGCGAGTTAGTGATAATATAATTAAATAAATCTCTAAAATATAATGAGCATTCTTTTAAAAAATTAAACATATTTTAAAATAATATATATCTATAAAATTGTATTCATAACAAAACTTTTTATTTACAGTTGATGTGGGTATTTGATGAAGATACAGGAATGAATTATAGAGAAGTCACTTTTGTTCCTGGTTTATATAAAATATTTGATGAAATTCTTGGTAAGTATTTAAAACAATGATATATTAACAACATTTCAAAATTATTTTGAAGTAGAAGAATTCAGGTATATTTTGGCATGTTGTAGATACATTGTTATTAATAGTAAATGTGTTAACTTGTTAGAGAGATGAAAAGAAACTAAGGTATCATGTTTTCTTTCCTTTCCTTTCAGAATTAATTATGAATTTATTCCTAATTTATACACATATTAGCATACTAATGTTATTTATCTGTGACCTAGAATTTTTTTAAAAAAACATTTCTATGAAAATCCTGGTAACTAATCGTGGGAAGCTATACCAATCGATAATTTTACAACAGAAATTAACTCAATAGTAATTTAATCAAAACTGCTACTAATATGGCATAACATCTTTATTTCATATTTTCTTATTACAATTTCATGTCAAATATCAGCATATGCTTTTTAAAAATATTCAGCAGGTTTCTTTGAATCAGCCTGATTCACTATCAAATTCTTATATTTAGAATATCCTGATAATCAATTATGAATTTTCCTAAGTATTACAAATTAAGAGGTTGCACGGATAATCCTGATGAGCCGAGGTGGCGCAGTGGTTAGAGTGCAGCACTGCAGGCTACTTCAGCTGACTGCTAGCTGCAGTTCGGCGGTTCAAATCTCACCAGCTCAAGGTTGACTCAGCCTTCCATCCTTCTGAGGTGGGTAAAATGAGGACCCAGATTGTTGGGGGCAATATGCTAACTCTGTAAACCGCTTAGAGAGGGCTGTAAAGCACTATGAAGCGGTATATAAGTCTAAGTGCTATTGCTATTGCTATCCTTGATTTACAACCAGTCTCTTAATGTTTAATGGCCATTTGAAGTTATAGTGGACCTCCCAAAAATTATTTACAACTTGTTCCCAAATTTATGGCCATTGCAGCACCCCAGTGGTCATTCAGTCTTACAACCAACTGCAGAGACATTGCAGCCCCTTCTCGCCTATCTCCCCAATCCCCCACCAAGTCCCCACAGGCCTTTTCACAATGCATTGACATGTTGAGGGAGGGAAAGGCCTGCAAAGACCTGGTGGGAGGGGGGATTAGCCTGAAAGAACGCAAAGTGGTCTGTGGGTATCCAGTAGGGAGAGAAAAACCTACAGGGACCCAGTAGAAAGGAGGAAAAGCTCTATGATGACCCAGGATGGAGGGTGAAAGGCCTTTGGGGAACTGGTGGGAGTGGGAATCCAAGGGATGAGAAGCAGAACACAGGATGTTTCCTGCAGTTTCATCAAGAGAATTACTACATTTTCTTAGCAGGATTCTTTACTTTTAATGAATCTTGCTTAGAAATTCAACTTTTTTCTATATGATTATATAATAAAAGGAAAATAGATATTGAAATATCTCAGTTGATAGAAGTATAGAAAATCTGTAAGATTAAAATATTTTAACTAAACACCAGATGACTTCAAAACTTGATTGTTAACATTTTCATCTTGGAAAACTGACACAAACATAACATACAAGGTGCCCTTTAGCGTATGTTTTTATATAGAAAGAATAGAAAACTAATTACAAAATATAAAGTGATGATACTATTCTAAATCATTCTATAAGAAAATCCAATTGAACTCTGGGCCTTTAACACTTTCTTGCACAATTGCTGAGATTTGTTGTAATTACCGCATATAAAAGTATAACAGTTCTCTTATTTGTAACTTTCAAAAATTGTTTAATAGAAGTTATTGCTGCTAATAAATGCTTATTTATTCTAGTAAATGCAGCTGACAATAAGCAAAGAGATAAGAATATGACATGTATCAAAATATCAATTGATCCGTAAGTATGATGTTTGTTCATTTATAATGACAACATACTATTAAAATTCTCATTGTGTTTTCTTGCTTGTACCCTCAAGTGTATTATACTACAACAACTTTTTAATCAAGCTGCCTAAAATAAATTAATTTAAAGTAGGCATTAAAAAATCCAGTACCCATTATTGTAGAATTGAAATTTCCATGATATTCAAATCAGTTTTATTTGCAAAATTGTGGTTATTGCAGTTTTCCCATACTTCTCTCAGTAACATGATCATGATTTCCTACACTCCTTACTACCTTCCCACAAGCAACATCACTCCCGCTCCCACTGATTTTTTGCCCACCTACAGTCATTCTGTTTTTCTGTTTAGGTAAGTAAATATTGACATATGTTTAATGTTCATTTGCCCCTACAATTATTTTTCTATTTATGATACCCTGTTTTCCCCCAAAATAAGACATCCCCTGATAATAAGCCCAATCGGGCTTTTGAGTGCATGGCAATAAGGCCAAGCGCTTATTTCAGGGTTCAAAAAAAATATAAGACAGGGTCTTGTTTTCGGGGAAACACGATATGTATCTTTTTAGATGATCATGGAATTTTTTTAGCATTGGGGTTAAAAAATATATGGTCACTCTAAAATTTAATGTTCATTTTGGTCAATCAGACTGTACTACTTTTCTCTCAAAGGATGATCCAATAAGTCATAAGGTCTAGTGTTGTACTATTGAATATGCATAACATGATAAGCAGTATAGAAATATTTTAAATGAATAAATATGTATTTGGTTTTCTAAGAAAGAATTATGATTCCTGAAGGTCAATATATATATTTTTTTAAAAATGTAGTTTTTATTGTTAGAATTAATTTGGGGATAGAAATATTAAAATGCTTCTTTGTATTAAATATTAAAATAAAAACAGGAATTTAACTTCATAATAAAATAATATGAATTGAATATATATATATATATAAAGGTATTTCAATAAAAAAATTAATTTAAATATGTGTTCAAGATACACAGATTTTTCTTTTGATTTTTTAAATTGTAAAGATTGTCATGACATTTCTGAATATAAATGATAGAGTTCAAATATGCTATTTTGTTGTGCAAGGTATGTGTCACACTTTATAGATATTCATTCCCAATATCATTTTCCACTTTTTTTCATTTCATGCTCTTAAATCTTCTGGATTCTAATTCATATATTTTCTAGCATAGATCTTTTAGGCAATGCTGTTGTATATAAATATTATTGTGGTGTTTGCAGCTTCAAGTTGGCAATCTTGGACAATCCTTTTGTCCTTTATGTTATTGATCTGTTGACATGGATGAGTATTTGTTGGATAGCACACCAAGAAAAATATTAATTGTATGTTTTAGATCAAGATCAGGATTTAATCACTGCACACTACATTAATGTGTAGTACAATGATACAAAACAAGCTGAGCTGTGTGACAAAGATTTCCTAATACTAAGACAATAGAGAGACTTGCATCTGTAAAATATTTGAATATTTTATCAGGGGTAAAAGATGTTTTAAATTCCCATTTTTAAATTTTCAAATTTTCTATCTACAAGGAGATCATGTTCATCTGTCTGTTGTGGAATCCCACTGCATTGAAGAAGATTCTGTGTAGTTGTAGAACATATGTGGTGGGGATTGGAAAGGCTTGTAACCTTAATATTGCTTTAAGTAAAATATAGTCTAAAACATAGGCAAGATTCTAATTTGAAGATTGCAACTGCAGCCACCACTTCTCTCAGCATTGGAGAAAAGATATGCACTGTGTGGTGTTCTACCAGCGATATCATTGTTTGTTATGTTTGTCTTGCACGTTATCTTAATTGCTCTACCACAGCATAAGATATTGGTAGCTGCAGTGACTTACTGCTAATCGGTTAACTTGTGAATTTGTAAACTGTTAAATATGACAGACTGAAGCATTTGTATTACATTGTTGAAAACTATAAAGGCAACTGTACTTTTCTGCGGTTAAAATATTTACTGTTTTCACTTCCAGCGAATCAAATATTATAAGTATTTGGAATAATGGAAAAGGTATTCCTGTTGTGGAACATAAAGTGGAAAAGATGTATGTTCCTGCCTTAATTTTTGGACAGCTATTAACATCCAGTAATTATGATGATGATGAAAAAAAAGTTACAGGTAAATATACTAATACAGAATAACCTAAATGATAATTTTTAAGTAGTAATAACAATTTCATGGCATTTGATGCTTTAATTGGTGGAAGTTAAGAGATTTATAAGTGGAACTAAGTGGAAGATTTAATTTCACATTCCTGCTGCAAAATTCTAAATGAAGTGCTACAGTATTTGTATGTTAAAACACAATACAGATAGCTCTTGATTTATGATCCAAAATGAGCCCAAAATTTATGTTGCTAATGAGACAGTTGTTAATTAATTTTGCAACATTTTATGACCTTCCTTGCTACAGTTGTTAAGTGAATCACTACAGTTGTTAAGTTAGTAACATGGTTGTTAAATCTGGCTTCCCCATTGACTTTGCTTGTCAGAAGGTCACAAAAGGTGATCACATGATCCCAGAACATTGCAACTGTTGTAAATATGAATCAGTTGCCAAGCATCTGAATTTTGACCATGCGACCATGGGAATGCTGCAGTGGTTGTAAGTGTGAAAAATTCTCATGTCACTTTTTTCAGTGCTGTTGTAACTTTGAATGGTCATTAAATGAACTGTTGTAAGTCAAGGACTACCTCTATACCATTTGCAGGTGCATGGCATGTATCAGTGGGGGAAACATAGTAAAAACAAAAACATTTTGAGAGGTATTCATGTTCCCTACCTTTTCAGGTGGTCGCAATGGCTATGGTGCAAAACTTTGTAATATATTCAGTACCAAGTTTACAGTTGAGACTGCTTGCAAAGAATACAAACATAGTTTTAAGCAGGTATGATTGTTTCCCTTTGCTTTCTTAACATATCTCTTATGTGATTAAAAGTTTTAAAACAGTTTTTAAAAAGATGATAGGACAAGATATTCAGAGATAAGTTCACAAGGGATTTCTCTGATTGAAACTTTGAACAATAGAATTTATTCAAATGAATGTAATTGTAGAAGTATATACCTTTTCTTAGTCTTAATCTTGATAGAGAACTACAAAAAATATTATTGGTCAGAACCCTGATTTATTTTTTCCACTTTATTCAGCATCCAGTCAGTATATCATAAATTAATCTAGTGATAATGTGGGAAATAATCACATTATATTCAATGCATTAATGATTATATATCATGTTGTGAACACATGGATTATGTTTTTCAAGAGAAATATAAAATAAATAAAATGTGTTATTATTTTACCGTGTTTCCCTGAAAATAAGACCCTGTCTTATATTTTTTTGAACCCTAAAATAAGCGCTTGGCCTTATTGCCATGCACTCAAAAGCCCGATTGGGCTTATTATCAGGGGATGTCTTATTTTGGGGGAAACATAGTAGTTTATATGGGAACTGAAAAAAAGAAACATCTAATTTAGAATGACTGAATGAAAAACATATTTCTTTACTGCTGTGTTTTTGTCAGAAATTTTCTATTAATGTATATGCTTGTTTTTATCTTTTTTTAAAATGAAGACCTGGATGAATAATATGATGAAGACTTCAGATCCTAAGATTAAACATTTTGAAGGAGATGACTACACATGTGTGACATTCCAACCAGATCTTTCAAAATTTAAGATGGAAAAGCTTGACAAAGATATAGTAGCTCTTATGACAAGAAGAGCTTATGATTTGGCAGGAGCATGCAAAGGAGTCAAAGTTATGCTTAATGGAAAGAAACTACCTGTAAGAACATCAGTAAAATATTTATATAATGAAATTCTATGTGTTCAGAGCAGAAAGTGATTATTCTTGTTAAATCCTAGGTGAATGGCTTTCGTAGTTATGTTGATCTTTATGTAAAGGATAAGTTGGATGAAACTGGACTTGCTCTAAAAGTTATTCATGAACTTGCTAATGAACGCTGGGATGTCTGTCTTACTTTAAGTGAAAAGGGATTTCAGCAAATTAGTTTTGTGAACAGCATTGCTACCACAAAGGTGAGTTACCTTACATACTTAAGAGTGATTAAAATAATACACAGCACAGCACAACAAGCAGCCTATGAACCCCTCAGAATCCAAATCAACTGCACAGCCAACCAGAGACAGTACCAACCCTCAACCAACCCATGCAATCCCCCACCAGCAGTTCACCTCCCAATGACCCTGACCTGATGTAATCTCCTTATCACAAGACCCATCACAAGACCCACTGATGACTCACAGTTGACCTATCACAAGACCCTCACTTGGCACACCCACACCTTAAGCCCTTATAAACAGAAGAACACTGACACTGACATCACTGAAGATGTTACCTAGCTTGGTAACGGAATGTTTGGAAACCAACCCACAACCTCGGAGAACGAACCTTCACCCTCATCCTACACCCAAGCTACAGATATTTGCCACTATTGCAAAACACAGCACTATCTTTGAATTGGAATTAATGTACTTTTGATTTTTAATTTTATATACACAACATAAAATGCAATGATAGAAAATTACTGGACTAATTTTGATATTGATCATACCGTGTTTCCCTGAAAATAACCCTGTCTTATATTTTTTTGAACCCTGAAATAAGCACTTGGCCTTCTTGCCATGCACTCAAAAGCCTGATTGGGCTTATTATCAGGGGATGTCTTATTTGGGGGGAAACAGGGTATATACGCCTGAAGCAAGTAATGCAAATATTTTAAAATAAGTTGTGAAAGTAATGTCAAACAGGTTATTGATTTCATATAAACAAATGTAATAGTTACTGTATATGATTTGTAAAATATTGGTGTCAGTATCAATATCTCTTACATGCCTTAGAATTATAATATGTTAGTACATAGCACATCATTTAATTCTTTCTAAAACTGTATTTGAATATTTTTGAGCAGACTGCTTAGAAAAATAGTTTGTCTTAAAAATTCTATTGTTAGTGGTTTCTTAGTATAACAAGTCATCCAATTCAAAGATTTCTGGTCAGCATATCAGATATTATATTTTCAGTATAATTGTTACTCACTTTTCATTTTTTAATCTCATTAATGATAGGCAGTTAAGATTGCAAAATTAGATTATTTTGGTATTACTGCAATCCCTGAGACACACCTTGGTATGGTGGTTGAGACTATGACTTCTTGTGCCACTTTAGGCATGAAGCCAGCTAGGTGACCTTGGGCCAGGCTAGGAAGAATGTAATGGCAAACCATTTCATAAATTTTTGCCATAAAAACTGGGTTTTTAACTATATTGTATTATATTACAGTAAATATTCACAACATTTGTTACCTCAATGTAGTTGTGAAGCTCTACTGTGCAGTTTATGGACTTTTAAAAATGAAAATATGTTCACATGTGTGTACCACATATAAATTTTATATGTGATACACAGAGATAAATTAAAAATACTTCAATGTGAGAGTAGTAACATTTCTAATGGGTTCAGGATGTGTGGCATTTTGATTATTTGATATTTCTTTGTTCCTACTGTGAAAATGTTTTTGTTATTAGAACACAAAGTTCTAAAACACAATTTTGTTTTGTTATTGTTGCTAACTTCTTTTATTTTTTTACCTTAAGGGAGGTAGGCATGTCGATTATGTGGTAGATCAAATTGTTGGAAAATTGATAGAGGTAGTAAAAAAAAAAAACAAAGCTGGTGTTTCAGTAAAACCATTCCAGGTAAGTTGATGTTCATATTTTGAAATAATTTCACAAAAAAGATTGCTTCATTATTTCTATATCTTTGTTTTCTGATTTTCACTTGTGTGCGTATTTATATATGTATATCTATATATATTTTGAACAGGTAAAGAACCATATATGGGTTTTTATTAATTGTCTTATTGAAAACCCTTCTTTCGATTCTCAAACGAAAGAGAATATGACTCTCCAACCGAAAAGTTTTGGGTCTAAATGTCAATTATCAGAAAAGTTTTTTAAAGCAGTAAGTATTTCATATTTATTTCATAACCATTATCATTTGAAGAATCATTGACCAACTTCTTTAAAGAAAGTAAAATCCCTGATGTGGTTTACATTTCAGAAACTATTCTTAATATGATTAAATAAAAAGTAATGAAAGAATAATGCTGTAATATTTGAAATGCATTTCCTTTTTAATTAATAAATACTGATGTTTATTAACTGTCTTGTAAAATGTTATCTAGTTTTGGGAATATAACATACAATTCAGTTCATAAACTTTGTAGCTCTTTGAGTGGTATGTGAAAGAGCCTGGTGACACAATGGTTAAAATGCAGTAGTGCAGGCTAACTCTGCTCACAGCCAGGAGTTTGATCCTCACCGGCTCAAGGTTGACTCAGCCTTCCATCCTTCTGGTAAAATGAGGACCCAGATCATTGAGGTCAATATGTTGACATTTGTAAACTGCTCAGAGAGTGCTGTAAAGTACTGTGAAGTGGTATATAAGTTTAAGTGCTATTGCTGTTAATTATGAGAATAAAAATAAGGAGATATCAAGCTATGTAAAGAATAAACTCTGACAAATGCGATATTATATTTGTTTATTTTTAATGTAAATCTTTTTCTAGTATTTTTCAATATGACTGTGAATTCAATTTTTATAGGCTTCTAACTGTGGCATTGTAGAAAGTATACTGAATTGGGTGAAATTCAAGGCACAGACACAGCTGAACAAAAAATGTTCATCAGTGAAACATAGTAAAATTAAAGGCATTCCAAAACTTGATGATGCTAATGATGCTGGTAAGAGCTAACAATCACTTGGGATACTTTTTATAATAATACAAATGCCTCCAAAGTCATTAATTAATGACTACGAACATGCTTCAGGTAAATATTCTTGCTAAGTTGAATATATTTGTTGAAAGAAGTATTTTTCAGCATAGGTGGATTAATACAGAACATAGTTATACCATGGTTAAAGAGCCATGCTATTTAAAAAGCAAATTCATGTCAAGTATCTGTATTTTTTAATAAAATGTTTTTTTTTAAATGTGCTATTCTCTATTTTAAGAATTTAGGTTTGAACTGAAGATTACTTCAATCCCCTTACTTTGATTTTTTTGGCTCTTTTCATTATGTTATAGGTGGCAAGCATTCTTTGGATTGTACATTAATTTTAACTGAGGGAGATTCTGCCAAATCTTTAGCTGTCTCTGGTTTAGGTGTTATTGGAAGAGATAGATATGGGGTATTTCCACTCAGGGGAAAAATTCTTAACGTTCGTGAGGCATCTCATAAACAGGTAAAATATGTCATTTAAAGAGTTGTTGAGTGCATAGCTAATTATATGCATGTATTTACTAATATAGCTTGTTTTAATTCTACATTTCTACACAGATTATGGAAAATGCAGAAATTAATAACATTATAAAAATAGTTGGTCTACAATATAAGAAAAGTTATGAAGATCCAGAGTCACTGAAAACATTAAGATATGGCAAAATTATGATTATGACTGATCAGGTCAGTTGAAATTCTAAAATTAAATATCTATCATGCAATCCTTTCTTTGTGTATAGTCTTTTTATTGCTTATCATTTACATTTACTTTCTTTATTATCCTTCAGACTTTATTTAATTTGCTGACATCTTTCTTGACAACCTGTGTACTTTATACTAATTGGTGACATTGATATTATTTTTATTTATTAAAATAAACATCATAAACAAGTTTCCATTGATTTTATTTTTGAAGTGATTGATTCTGGGTAGAAAGATTTCCGGACATTTTAAAGAAGATTTCTAGTCATTTTCAATTTTTCAAAGTTTTTAATGTTTTTATAGTTTTCTGCCATTATTTTTTTCTGATATATTTTCAGTTATATACTGTATTTTTAGCATTCATATTATACATATGTATAATATGGCGACGTTTGACCTTGGCGATGTTTCGACCTTGTCCCTACCTACCTACCTACCTACCTACCTACCTACCTGTGTGTGTGTGTGTGTGTGTGTGTGTGTGTGTGTGTGTGATAGAATTTGGGTTTCTGCATCTTAGAAAGGGCACACCCACACCCACATACATACCTTGGTCTCTTGCTAAATTGCTTTGGAATTTGTAAAAAAAAAAAAAAAAAAGTTTCAGGACAGCTTGCTATGGTGGATAATGTCAATCGCTGAGTTTAAATCAAGAGGCTGAAAGAGTTGCTGTGGTAGGAAATATGGTGTGAGAAGAGAAACACTTTCTTTACAGCTTGTTTTTTTCTATGCATATTAACAGAGATA
>QLTV01001233.1:1665868-1695429 GCA_003457575.1 Thermophis baileyi
CTTTTCAATTCTTTGAAGTACCGTGTTTCCCCTATAATAAGACATGTCCCGATAATAAGCCCAACAGGGCTTTTCAGGACATGCCTTGAAATAAGCCCCCCCCCCAAATAAGCCCCCCCAACTACCTTCCGGGGAAAGGGGGGAACATGCCCCACACACCCCACATGCCCTTACCGAGGCACGTTGCTCACCGCCCACTCTTGCCCATTTGTTCCAAGCCTCCCACCCTTTCCTTGGAGAGAGAGAAGGCGGCGGCAGCAGCAGCAACTCACTCAGCGATTGAACTCATGCCCAGCAGCGTGGCGTGGCGAGAAAGAGCCGAGGCAGCAGGAGGGCCCCGCTACGGAGCCCGCCGAGAGAGTCACCCGCCGAGCCAGAGGTGCAGAGAGGCGGATCCCGGGGTGGGCGGCTAGAAGGGCCCTTCCGCGTCTCGCTGGCGGATGGGGGGGCGGGGATCTCCCCCCCTCCAGAGCCTCGATCCCTGCCTCGCCTTCTCCTCCTCACAGGTAGGAGCGTGTTTCAAAATGCCGCCGGAGGGAGAGACCAGATAAGGCGAGCCAGTCCCGTGGGGTGTGCGCAACGCCGTGGCAGAGGGAGTTGGTAAAACTGCCTGTGCGTGCCTGCCTCTCGCTTGTGCTCTCTCTCTCTCTCTCGGCCGGGAGCCGCTCTTTTTGCAGCATGCGCTCTTTTGGCTGGGGGAGAGAGAGAGAGAGAGCACAAGCGACACGTTGCCCGGGTTTTTAGGTTTTCCCAGGCTGCTTTTGGCAATGCCACCGCAATGGAAGCCGCAGCCGCTGAAGCTGCTACCGGTCCCCTCCCCGGCGAGAAGATCACCTCCATGCCTCCCATGCGTATTGCCGGCGGGATGGCGGGGGGAGGACTCTGGTGCTCAGTTGGGAAAGTTGCCCGGGAATCGAATGGCGGGCGAAGGTTGTGCCGGGGCAATTTCCATGCAGGAAAGTGCCGTGCAGGAATTTGCGAGACCTCCTCCTGAGTAGCTGCTCTTGTCTTCTAGCAGCCGTGCGTGCCCGAGCATTGCGAAGAAGAGGCTCCTCCTCTTCTTCTTCGGCCCTGATGGACTCCTCAGGAGGTACAGAAGGCCCTGGTTGACACTCAGCCTCTGGCACTGAGTCCTCTCCAACCTCCTCGCTCTCTGACTCGGGTGCCAGGTGCACGGGCTGACGGTACCTCGCCACAACCGCCTCATCATCCTCGGGATCCATGATCAACTGCACGGGATGCTGGCGGGCCACAACAGGTTTTTAGATTTTCCCAGGCTGCTTTTGGAAATGCCACCGCCATGAAAGCCACAGCCACTGAAGCTGCTCCCTCCCCGGCGAGAAGATCACCTCCATGCCTCCCATGCGTATTGCCGGCGGGGTGGTGGTGGGAGGACTCTGGTGCTCAGTTGGGAAAGTTGCCCGGGAATCAAACAGTGGGCAAAGGTTGCGCCGGGGCAATTTCCATGCAGGAAAGCGCCGTGCAGGAATTTGCTCGGCTGCCTTCCCGGGAACTCCGATCAAAGGCAGGCACAGCATGGGCGGACGGTGCACTTGAGCGGCTGACTCGAGGCAGGGAAGATGCCGCTGCTGCTGGTGGTGCTGCTTCCAGCGACGAGGATCGCGGATTCCGCCGCCTCGGCTGCCTCCGGCAACGGCGGAGGGAAGAACGGGAAGGGGATCTGAAACTTTCCAGTGGGATACTGAGAGGAGCCGGGCTCCCCCCACCGCCCCCTTAACCTCCTGCTTCGCTCACTTTTCCTCAGTCGTCCAGGCGCACATGGAGCCTGTTCCGCTGCCCGAGCTTGGCACCCTCAGATGCCGCCTTTCCAGCTACTTCTCTGCCGCCGGTGGGGATCGTTGGCTCGGTTTTGCCTTCCGCCTGCAGGGGCACGGCCGTTCACTCACGCTGCCTGGTGGCGGCAAGGCTGAGGGGACTCAGCCCGAGCGGAGATCTGTACTTGCAAGGTGTTGATGCGCATCTTGCGGCCCGGCCCGCCCCATCCCCCGCCCGAAACCCCCAAACTGCGCCCCACCGCGAGACACGCGTCTTACTGGAGTTTGGCAGCTCTGTGGTGTCTCTCAGTTGGTCTATTTAGGAAAAAACCTTGCACAGTACAGAAACTCTTCTCACTGCGAGAAGTTGTTAATTGCTCGCCCTCGCGAGAAGAGTTTCTGTACTGTGCAAGGTTTTTTCCCTAAACAGACCAGCCGAGAGACACCACGGAGCTGCCAAACTCCAGTAAGACGTGCGTCTCACGGCCCGCCCCACCTGACCTGCCACCCCCAAATTGCATTTCACCGCAAGACGTGCGTCCTACCTGACACTTGTAGCTCTGTCGCGTTCCTTGGTGTTGTGTCCAGGGAAGCCCGTTGTAAATGAAAACTAGCGAGTTCAAACAAACTTCTCGAACTCGTGAGAAGTTTTCTTTTACAAAGTGCTTCCCTGGACACAACGGTGAGGAACGTGATGGAGCTGGAAAGGTAAGAACATAACAGCTACATCTCTTTTTGTTAGTTCAAAAAGACAACATTTATACAGCCGCCAGCGGCAGGACGCCAGCTGTGCCAGTATGAGGAAGCTCGCGGCAGTCCTGCAGTGCGTGCATGCAACGGCACAACAAGCCTTGCAGAGTCCTGCTCCATGAGGCGGCGGCGGCGGGCCAACCGCTCTGCCGACACCAAGAACAGGGAGGGGAGGCGGCGGCGATGGGACATCCAGTCCCACACTCGCCGCCTACTGCACCCCCAAAATAATAAGCCCCCCCCTGATAATAAGGCCAAGGCCATATGTCGAGGTTCAAAAAAATATAAGGCCCTGTCTTATTTTCGGGGAAACACGGTATATCGGTGGCATAGTGGTTAGAATACAATATTGCAGGCTGCCGACTGCCGGCAGTGCAATCCAGACGGGCTCAAGGTTGAATCAGTTTTCCATACTTCTGAGGTCGGTAAAATTAGGACTCAGGTTGTTGGGGGCAATATGCTGACTCTGTAAATGGCTTAGAGAGGGCTGTAAAGCATTATGAAGAGGTATGTAAGTTGATATTGCTATTAAAACTAACATTCATTCAATTCTACATGACTTGCAGAAGAAATATTTATTTATTTATATTTCAAACCTCCCATCTCCCTCAGATAGATAGATATAGAAGTAATAGAATACTGTATAAGCATATTTATCTGAATATAGTCTTAAGTAGCTTTCAAAGTGGTCATAGATATATGAATCTTAACTGAATTATTTAAATAGTAAAAATGGAATCATTTGTAAAAGTTATCCCTTGTGGTATAGTCATATTTTATTTTTATTCGGAATTCATCATATTTGGCCATCTTTCCTTTTTTATTCAGGATCAAGATGGATCACATATTAAGGGTTTGCTAATCAATTTTATTCATCACAATTGGCCTTCACTTCTGAAACATGGTTTCCTTGAAGAATTCATTACTCCAATTGTAAAGGTAATTAGTATAGTCAGTGTACATGCTATAACTAATAAACCTGAGGTAAAATTTATGTCATTTAATATTTGAAATGAAGTATGAATATAATTCTTCCAATATTCAAGCATATTTCTTTACATTTAAGAATGATTCAAGACTTAAGAAAAGAACTTTTTTTTTCTTCAGCAAAAGTTGTATATAAAACATTTAGCATTTATGTTTCTGGCTTTGATTGTATATCATGGGCACAATCCTTTATTGCACAGAAATAAAGCCTTATATAAACTTGTTGCTTTTATTTCTTAGTATAATGTCAGAATTTATTATATGAAATAGCAATCTGTTAGAGAATCATAGAAAGTTTTGTATGACACTATTTCCACCTTCTCAAGTGTTCTAATTTAATTATTCAATATCCAGTCCTTGAAAATCTTGAAATAAATATATTATTCATTCTAATGACATGGCATATATGGCCAAGCATATGTACTTGTGAAATATTTGAGCTGTATTTGGATTAACCTATTATAAGTTGAGGTTGTGTTAAGATGGCCCAAATCATACTTGAAATAACCATAACAAGTATTATATGTAATTTTTATAAAACACGGGAAAAATTATGAATTAAAATCTAATTGAAATTCTCTTTATTTTAAGGCAAGTAAAAATAAGCAAGAACTTTCCTTCTATAGTATTCCTGAATTTGATGAATGGAAAAAACATATGGAGAATCATAAAGCATGGAAAGTAAAATACTACAAAGGTATGTACTTAACTCCTTTTCTCCTTTCTCAAAAATATTTTTAATCCAAAATGCACTTTAAAATGAATTAATTGAAATTGAAATTTAGTTGATTTGTCATTTGCAATACTAATTGGATTAACATTTTAAAAATCTTTATATAATCACTATTGGATTAATATTAAACTGTTTTGGCTGTACTTTTTGAGTGTTCCTGAGTGATTATTAAATTATTCTGTAATACATTGACAAAAAACTATAGATTGAAATGTCAAGCTTTTTTTTTTAAATTGAACTAGGTTTAGGCACCAGCACTGCTAAAGAAGCAAAAGAATATTTTGCAGATATGGAAAGACATCGGATTTTATTTCGATATGCTGGTCCTGAAGATGATGCAGCCATTACATTGGTAAATATCTGCTGAATATCTCTTTTTGTTGTTGTTAATTATAATTATTGAAATTATTGAAACCTATTGAAATCATTGTATTTTGTTGTGACAAATACAATATCTTATCTGATTATTAAGCAATGATATCTAAATTTATGTAGCAAAAATCTGTAAGAAACCACAGTAAAAGTGAACTCTGATGAGGGTGACTTTCTAACCTTACAAAAATAAAATAAAATGTCTTAAGATTGATTCCTGCCATCTGTAAAATTTCATGGGATGAAAAATTATATTTGCATGTTGTCAGTCTGTTTAAATTTTAAAAATTAGGTGAAGGGAAAAATCTAAAAACTAAATCTTAAAAGAGGATTGCTTAAAATATGCCCAAAGCTAAAAATACAAAATTAAGCAAACTGCTGATCCTGAAACATGAAGGATAATGTATAAATTCAGTGTTTAATTTTAAAATTCTTTATAAAACTAATGTACCATTAGATATAAGAAATGAATTTACTGGGGAAACACAGGAAAGCAAGGAATTGAAGAATCACACAGTAAAATTTCCAAATTGCATCAATCAAGCCAGCTTAGCTAAACTCTTTGTTACTCAAGGAGTAAGGTCTTGTGTTTCAGCATATATTCAGGGTTCATTACCAAGAAGATGACAGCAGAGGGTTCATCTTGGCCTTCTGCTTCAATGTTCTCTTACCTGCCCTCCTTGATCCTTTCCTTTTCATTTTCTTTCCTGAATACTTTCCCCAGTTTTATAAAATGAGAGTGAATGCCAGTCATTTAAATCGTTGCTTTGTCCAGACAAGGAGAATGCTACATCTATGTTGTTTAGGTTCTAGTCAGCAAATTGGAATTTATCTAATAACTACATTTACATTTAAGTGTAGTTTTCATCAGTTGCACCTTTATATAAATGTATTACATTGAAAATATTTTATTAGGAAAAGCTGAATCCTCTTAATATGGAGCTATTTATGAGATGCTGTATTTGTCTTGTCATAAGACGGTACCGGTAGTCCTCGAGTTATTACTGTAATGTAGCCAGCCCATTAAATGAACTGCCTTCCTTAATCATTCCCCATCCCTTCTCTTCTGAATGCAGTGATTTAACAAACATGTGGGTTTTTAAATGAAGTATGGTGTGTCCCAGATGGGAAGATCCTGGTCCCAATTTCTCCCCACCCCAGGAGATACCCCATGCTTTGCTTCCTGCCCCTTGGGATCCCCACAGCTACTTGGGCCTCCTCCCCACCCATATTCATCACAATCACACACTTACCTTTTGAAGATCTACAGAGCTCAGCAATAGGGAAGGAGGACAGATGGCATAATCCCACAAGCGGCTATCTTTTTCTGAACCTAGATATAAACTGTTTTTCCCAGCAAAGCAGTTTGTGGCTGTGTAGCATGATCACAGAAGCAGCGGCTTGTAAAATGACATCTGCTTGTGGATTCCAAGCAACTGAGGCCTTTGTTTTGAGAAGAAAAGCTAAGCTTTCCATAAGTGGATGGGTCCCATTTGCTCCACCAGCAATAGTGAACTCTTTGCTTAACTAATGCCAGGAGAGCAAAATGGAGATGTTCTTTGCTCCTCTCTGTTTTGTTCTGCTGGCATTAGTAATTTCTTTGCTTGGCTAATGCCAGCAGAGCAAAACGAAGAGGCCCAGTAACAGAGCAGCCTGCTCCCTTCCCTATTCCGATCTCCTTTGCTCTGACGATCTTTTAAAAATAATTGAGCGACTGGTGACCAAGATGGGGAGAAGGGTGTGGAACCTGATGGGATGCCAAAGCAGACCCAATGCCTGTGGGGAATTTGCTGGACAGGATGGGAGGGGGGTTGTGCTGCAGCATGTCTGCAATCAATTGTAAAAGTTGTAAAATCACTGTGGGGCAGTGGTGGGTTGCTACCAGTTTGCACTGGTTTGGGGGAACCATTAGCGGAAATTTGCTGTGATTCCCCGAACCGGTAGTGACCTCTGCCTGACCACGCCCCCGAACCGGTCCCCGTTCCCACTCGCTCACCCCGCCTGATGCTCACCCCGCCTGACTGCCCACCCCTTCCAGCCACTACTAGCAGAATCTAGCAGCGTACTTCTGCTCACCGCTGCTAAGGTAAGGCCGAAGGACACGGGCCAGCGGGTGGGTGGGGGAGGGAGAACTGACGGAGGGGTGATACCAGCGGCGGGTGGACCGATGTGCGCGGGAGATCACGGCACCAGAGCTCTTCCCGTGTGTTTCCCCCAGCCGGCCTGGCCTGCAAGGGAAGCACACGGGAGATCGCAGCACCGGAGCTCATCCCGTGCGTTTCCCCCAGCCGCCTGGCCAAGGGAAGCACACGGGAGATCGCGGCACTGGAGCTCTTCCCGTGCGTTTCCCCCAGCCGGCCTGGCCTGCGAGGGAAGCACATGGGAGATCGCGGCACCGGAGCTCTTACCGTGCGTTTCCCCCAGCTGGCCTGGACTGCGAGGGAAGCACATGGAAGATCCTAGCTGCAGTTTATTCGTGAGCACCATTGGCCGGGAGAGGCAGGGAGAAAGGCCAATGGTGCTCACGAATAAACTGAGGCTCTTAAGGGGGGGGTCGAGCCTTCCCGCTCACAACATCTGTGATCGCTGAGGGCATCGCTGGCAGCCGCTTCTTTCTTTCTTTCGCTGCCTGGAGCTGCCAGTCTCTGGTAAGATGTGCGTCTCGCAGTGGGGCCAGCTGGCCTGGCCTGTGAGGGAAGCACACGGGAGATCGCAGCACCGGAGCTCTTCCCGTGCGTTTCCCCCAGCCGGCCTGGCCTGCGAGGGAAGATCCTAGCTGCAGTTTACTCGTGAGCAACATTGGCCAGGAGAGGCTTGGAGAAAGGCCAGAAAGGCTTACGAGTAAACTGAGGCTCCTAAGGGGGGGTCAAGCCTCCCTGCTCACAACATCTTCACCTGAGGGCATCGCTGGCAGCCCCTTCCTGCGTCAGGAGGTCCGTGCTCTTCCAGCTGCTGCTTGGCCTCCTCAATGTACGGAGGCAGGAGGCGGGGGTTTCTTTCATTGCCTGCACGCTGCGGGTGGCGAGCAGCAGAGCAAGTAAGCCAGCGATCTGCCGGCTGCAGTTTAGAGCATTTTTTAGCACGTTGTGCTCACGAGTAAACTGCAGATTAGAGGCAGCTGGCAGATCGCTGGCTTACTTGCTCTGCTGCTCACTGCCTGGAGCTCGCAGGCAGCGAAAGAAATCACCGCCTCCTGCCTCCGTGCATTGAGGAGGCCAAGCAGCAGCGGGAAGAGCACGGACCTCCTGACACAGGAAACGGCTGCCAGCGATGCTCTCAGGTGAAGATGTTGTGAGCGGGGAGGCTCGACCCCCTGTCTGACACCCGCCAAGCCTTCTCCCACCGTGCTTCTCTTCCTCCTCACCAGAAGCGCTTGCAAGTGACAAGACATCTGTTATTTTTGGGGAGACTGCAGGATTGCCCCCATCTGGTCTTCAGTACCTGGCTCGTCAGCCTCAGGACGTCATTTTCCCACCACCCAGCACCAGTTCAGAGGTTCCTTTCCCCCCCTCCCCATGGACAGAGAGAGGGAGGGAGGGAAAGTGAGACAGACACAGAGAGAGGTGGAAGAGAGCGAAGAGAGAGGGGAAAGGAAAGAGAGACAGACACACAGAGAGGGGGAAGGAAAGAGAGAGAAAAGAGAGAGGGGAAGGGAAAGTGAGACAGACACAGAGAGAGGTGGAAGAGAGAGGGGAAGGGAAAGAGAGACAGACACAGAGAGAGGGGGGGAGGGAAAGAGAGAGAGAAGAGAGGGGGGGAAGGGAAAGAGAGACAGACACAGAGAGAGAGGGGGGAGGAAAGAGAGAGAGAAGAGAGAGGGGAAGGGAAAGAGACAGACACACAGAGAGGGGGAGGGAAAGAGAGAGAGAAGAGAGAGGGGAAGGGAAAGTGAGACAGACACAAAGAGGGGGAGGGGAAGAGAGAGAGAAGAGAGAGGGGAAGGGTAAGGTTGCAGAACCCTGAGTTAGGCAAACACCATGGCCGTTAAATGAACCTTGTGGTCATTAACACTGTGGTTGTTAAACAAGTCCATTTTCCCCAATGGGCATTTTTAAACGGAAATCAGAAGGAATTGTTGGAAACTGGCAAAAACATAGAAAATCTCAGTCACATGATTGTGTGGGATGTTGTAACTGGTCATAAGTGTGTGTATGTGTGCGTGCACATGGCTGTCAAAACTCCAAAAACAGGTCAAGTAGCTCTGGGGAGGTCAGTCGTAAATTTGAACACTTGCTAAGCAACCGGCCATTAAGCGAGGGCCACTTGTATTTGGTTTGCCTTAAGGCTTCAGAGCTGTATGGAATCTAGTTTCCTTTAATCCTTTGGGGGATTGCAAAAGGTCCAAATGCAGGAATCCTCATAGGGGGAACTAGGATCGTGACCACCTAGCCACGCCCACCCAGTCACATGATCATGAAGCCACACCCACCATCACATGACCATCAAGCCATGCCCACAGAACCGGTAGTAAAAAAAATTAGAACCCACTCCTCCTGTGGGGATGCTATAGCAGTCTAAACCTTGAAACTGGGTTATAAATACCTTTTGGGGAGTCTGCCATAGCTTTGAATGGTTGCTAAGTGACAGATCATAAGTCGAGGATTACCTGTATTGTGTTATCTGAGTTGAAAACATATAAAATTTTGTGGGTTTAGTATGGTGAAGGTCACTTGTGTCGATCTTATGAATAGGAAGGGAAGAACAAGAACTTTGTCTATGATAATGATTTCCAAATTTATTAAATCCGTTATCACACTTGTTGTTCATAAATTATCTCCTTATTTTTAGATTTAAATATTTTAAATCTAAATAAAAGTTGGATCCTGCTAAATAAAGGTTATTTCAATACTGATATAGGTAATTAGATGGATTGCTATGGATGAACTTAGAGTGTTCTCTGCAGCAGAATAATGTTGTCATTCTAGTCCCAAAGGTGCTTTTTCAAGAAGCAACTGGACTTTCTTGTTTTTCTTTGAAGATGTTTCGCTTCTCATCCAAGAAGCTTCTTCAGCTCTGACTGGTCCAGTTGCCTCTTGAAAAAGTACTTTTGGGACAACCATGACCTGGATGACTGAGAATCTCCATAGACATGTTGCCATTCTAGTTTTATAGTCTTAATTCTTTGTCAACATAATGGAAAGAATGAGCAATATTTTTCCTGTGATTCAAGGTTTAAAAATGTTTTTAGAAGTGTTTTTCCTTTTTGTCCCTTTTCCATTTTCCTTTTACTATTTTTCTTTACTTTGAAAAAAAGAGAATAAAATAAACGGCAATTTTCTCTTTTCTTTATTTGGGAATAAAAATAAACTATAAACATTAATAAAGTATAGAAAATTAATTTAAATAATTACCACATGTTTTAAGTGTACAAGTCATATACAGGATATTAAATTTCCTTCAAATTAGGACTTTTTTCTAAAAGCAATGTGCCATCTATTAGCTTCTGTTACATATTTTAGAATGTAGCATGGAATAGATGGACACAGTATTTTCTGACCTCTGGTCGTGTGTACAGTTATTCAGTATGTAGCTTATAGTTATAAGCTATTTTTTAGTTTATGTCTTTGTTGGACCTTGATTAAAACTTGGTGTTTTATAGCCACCCTAATCTATTTTATAGTCGTGAGCAGTCTATGTTATATTTTTGTAGGCCTTCAGTAAGAAAAAAATTGATGACAGAAAAGAATGGTTGACAAATTTCATGGAAGATAGAAGACAACGTCGGTTGCATGGATTACCAGAGGTAATGTTGGAATATTAAGGAGAAATAACAAATGAAGTTATTTGTTACAAAGTAATAATAACTGTTATTTATTTTAGCAATTTCTGTATGGGACTGCAACAAAGCATCTCACTTATAATGACTTTATCAACAAGGAGCTGATTCTCTTTTCCAACTCAGATAACGAGCGATCCATCCCATCTCTTGTTGATGGTGAGTGCACTTTTATGATGTATAGTGTCTTCTTTTTGTGATTTAAATATGTAATTATACTGGAACACAGAATACTGTTGTTTGCATTTTTTCTGTTCTTTTTTCATTGTTTCATTTCATTGCCTTCTATCTAGAAGAAGTCTAGTTGCTTTAACAATAGCAAAAGCACTGCCTCTAAGTAGTTGACAATATTAGCATATTGCCCCCAACAATTTTTGTCCTCATTTTACCAACCTTCATTTTACCGTCTTCTTTACAAATGAAGTTGTAATAAAACTACCCTTAAATTTGCTAACTTTATTATGGTATGTATCAGGAAATCAAACGCATAAATTTAAAATTCCTTATATTTACTAGATAATTTTTGCTGCATTCAACATATATAAATTTACTTAGATATTCTGATTAAATGTGGTTTAATTAAGTATTTCTTTTTATATTAATATTACTTTGAAAGAGTACAATTTTGAAATTTTTCATTTTTTGTTTTAATGAAGGCTTTAAACCAGGGCAACGTAAAGTTTTGTATACTTGCTGTAAGAGAAATGATAAACGTGAAGTTAAAGTTGCTCAGTTGGCTGGTTCTGTGGCAGAAATGTCTGCTTATCACCATGGAGAGGTAGGTATAGAAATAAAAAAAATATCCATTTTACCTTGATTATTTTGGAAGAATAATTTTGCAAAGCAAGGCAAATTTGAAAAGTTAGATCTTTTTGCTTCACCTGCAGTAACCTTGAGAGAGAAAAATACTCCATTGAAATCCAAATTCGTCATAACCATGATCATCATCAACATTGTTATTTGTAATGAATAATGTATAAAATGATAATAACTTGATAATAAATGTCTTTTCAAAATGGAGGGGCCATTTCTTCTTTTTTTTAGCCTTGTCATAGTTAGAGCATTAAGTAGTTTTCTCAGCAATTTATTCTATACTGACTCATAATATTGGATTTTTCCTTTTGGTAGTAACATAACTTTAATATTTTCTTCTAGCAAGCTTTAATGATGACAATTGTCAATTTGGCTCAGAATTTTGTTGGAAGTAATAATGTCAGCTTGCTACAGCCTATTGGTCAGTTTGGTACTAGGCTTCATGGTGGCAAGGATGCTGCAAGTCCTCGTTACATCTTCACCATGTTGAGGTAAAGTGTAGTTCAAAACAGAAATCTAAATAATACAGAATTGGGAAGTATGTTATTGTTATTGTGGAAGACAACTAGAAATAAATACGTAAGTATTTCAGTTCCTTAGTCCAGAAGTGCAACATTTTGGTCAACTCAATGGCTATAGGATAGAGCACAATGAAAATTGTCCTTCAGAACTGTGGAAGAAATACAAAACCCATAACCTGCCAAAAAACAAAAATGAAAAACACACCTTCATTTAATTTGAATTTTTTGTAAGAGAAAGGGAGAGCCAAGTTGGTGTAGTGTAAAGCACCAGGTTAGAAACCAGAATAAATTCTAGACCTGCCTTATTACGCAGGAAGACTTTAGGTCAATCACTGTTTTTCAGCCCTAGGAAGGAGACAATGGCAAACCACTTCTGGAATCTTGCCAAGAAAACTGCAGGAACCTGTTCAGACAGTCATTAGGAGTCAACACTGACTTAAAGGGAGGGAGGGAGGGAGGGAGGGAGAGATTTGAATTTATAAAGTAAAAAAAAAATCATAGCTTTATTTACTATTATTCAGCTTTTGATTTTATAACTAAATTGGAAATACAATTAGGCCCTAATCCAAACCTATATCTTCACTTTCTTTCTAGACAATAATTCTGACGCCCAAGTACATCATGGCTTTTATTTTATAGGGAGAAATTAGAATAAAAGGGGAAAATGGAAGTGATTAAGAATAAGTATGAATAATAGTGCCACAGTCTGATTTGAACAATATATATATATACCTATTCAGTTTGGGTCAAAGGGTACCTTTTTCATGCAACCTGATAATTTTTGTATAAGGTGTCTGGAGAGTGTTTGGTAGTTAGGATAGTAATTGACGTTTTCTAACCCCTGTTGAAAATTACTTTAATATTGTACTGCCTGAGGAAGGCTTCTCACTAGATGCATTACATAATGTTTAGAATACCTGTAACATTATAGTTCATTTTTAAAAAGAATAAAAGGCAATTTTTTATGAGATGGGCAGCTATGTAAATTTGCAAAATAAATAAATTGTATAATTTAATAATTTGTAACTTCTACAGCAATTCAGCTTAACAATTGATTGAATTACAAACCAAAATAACCTCAAATTTTTATTTGTCTTTTCTTTAAAGCCCTTTAGCAAGATTACTTTTTCCTGCAGTAGATGATAATCTTCTTAAGTTCCTGTATGATGATAATCAGCGTGTGGAACCTGAATGGTACATTCCCATAATTCCTATGGTCTTAATAAATGGTGCTGAGGGCATCGGTACAGGATGGGCATGTAAGATTCCAAACTATGATACCAGGGAGATTGTGAACAATGTCAGACGAATGTTGGATGGATTGGATCCTCATCCCATGGTAATGCAATATTCACTGCAGAATAATGTAATATAAGTTTTTTCATAAAGAGGCTAAATATGTTTATTTACAGAGGGATAAACTTATGTTTTGTAAATCAGTGTACAAAAAATATGGCTAGAAGAAGAAGAGGCTAAGCAAACTATAGAATATTTCTATAGTCTATATGTGATGTGCCAATTAAGCCAGAAATCGGAAAGCAAGAATAAACAAAGGCTTTAAGCTTTTGTTAGAAGAGAAACAAATCTGGTTCACAATCACACTAAAGAAACTGTGGAAAGAGAAAGAGAAGTAAAGCAGAAGAAATTGAGCAGCTAAAATCAGTGCAGTAAGATAATATTATTTGGTGCTTCTTTCATTAATGTTTGATTGACTAGTAATGGTTTAAAAATCTTTCGTTGAGGACAGTTTAGCCTCAGTTTTTAACTATAATTATAAAACAATTTACCTCTATTCATAAGTGTCATTTGCATTGCATATATTTAGAATTTTGTATTTCTCCTTAAGTTTTATTATATATTCTCCTAAAGTATGTACTCAGTATTTCTGGTACTCAAACCATATCCAAAACATGGCAGCATTATGAATGAACATGCAATTATCTACAGCCTGGAAAACATTAGGATTAAGCCCACCTTTTCCATTGCTTACTTTTTCCATCCCATAGAGGAAAACCCTCATCTCCAATCTTAGTTCTGCTTTCTGCAGGTGTGGTAGGATTTTTTTTTTCCTATTCAGACCTATCTAGGTAGATGCTTTAAGAAAAAGATGCAGAGAAGGAAGGGAGGAAGGAAGGAAGAAAAGAAAATAATGAAGGAAAAGAGAGAGATAAGAATATAAACATAAACTTTTCCTGTAGAGCTGAGCTTTGTTCTTTTGAACAAAGAATCTTCAGTCACATGGAACATATATGGCTTGTAAAAGAAGCTGCACAATCAGTACCAGCAGGAGAAAAGCTGACCTTTTGTTTCTCCCAAGAAATGGCTTGAGAAGAATTGTGGTTTTCGACTCCCTATCTTCCCCTTTTTTCCAAGCTGGAAAAACTGATACACATGCAGATGAATAATTCACTGGATGCAGTGGTGTTGCTGTTTTTCCCACTGGAGAAGATCGGATTAGATATCTTCTCATCCCTTCAAGATAGGAAAGGTCAGGAAACAAAATTATTAGGAGTATTAGAATCTACTTTAATAATTGAACAGTTTCAAATCTGTCAAAACCTTTTTCTAGTTCAACTTACACCTAACATCCTCACATCAGAGTTGAGTTTCTTTGTCATACTTTATATTTTCCCAGAGTATTCCCCTTCTCTGTAATGGCTTTACATTCTCATTCTACTTCTCTTTTATTCAAACCAACATTCCATCCCAGATCTCTCTATTCAACTCGGAAGTGGCAGTGAAGGTGCCCCTACTCTCTCTTCTTCTCCCTGATAATGACGAAGTAGCATGGCTGAACATACAGAACACATGTGACCAGATAAATTTATACAATCAAGTGGGAAATCACATTCACATCAACAGAGGAGGTGACCTCCATATTTAAAAGAACTACTGGATATGAAAGAGGATTTCTTGCTTCCCATTGTCAGCATGATGAATAGCAAGATTAGGAGCACCATCGGAGAAGTTTTGTCTGATCAGAGAAGTGATTGCAACATAGTAGAACTAACCTAGCTACAAAGATAGAAGAATGGAGTGTCTTCACTGGGGGAGAACATAAGAGACTTAGAGAGAAAGAATCTGTTTGTCAGATGAGGACAAGAAGATGAGGACGGCTTCTTATACACCTAACATTTTCAGAGATTATTCAGTATGGACTTTTACAACAAGAAAGCAATAGCAATAGCACTTAGACTTATTTGTGCTTTACAGCCCTCTCTAAGCAGTTTACAGAGTCAGCTTATTGCCCCCAACAATCTGGGTCCTCATTTTACCGACCTCGGAAGGATGGAAGACTGAATCAACCTTGAGCCTGATGAGATTCGATCTGCCAAATTGCAAGCAGCCAGGAGTCAGCAGAAGTAGCCTGCAGTACTGCATTCTAACCACTATCAGCAACTATCAGCAATACTAAGAGAACTCTTCCTTGCCATGCCCAAGCCAAGCACAAGAAAGACAGTACCAGACTTTTGTGTTGAAATAATAAAATAGGAACACTCAACCAAAAACATAGTCTATCTAATCTGTTCAGCAAGCTCTAAAGCAGCGGTTCTCAACCTGTGGGTCGCGACCCCTTTGGGGGTCGAACGACCATTTCACAGGGGTCGCCGCGCGCGTTAGCCCGCCATCCTGGTGCCACCGTCACTTGCAGGGGTGAAATGCTCCCGTTCGGCTGTGCCTGCGGGTCGCCGGACAGCCGGTAGCTAAAGAAGCGGGAGACTTCGTCCACCCGCCCGGACGCCGCCATTTGGGTTCTTTTACCCTCTGCGCATGCGCCAAGCGTTCTGCGCATGCGCAGAGGGGGGGCCGCGGGGGGGGGGGGTCGGGGCGGCAGGGGGGGTCGCAGGGGGGTCGCGCCATTAGAAAGGTTGAGAACCACTGCTCTAAAGTAATCACAGTCTTACTTTCCTGCAAAGTAACTAATACTTTTGCCACACAAATATGTAGTTTTGGATAATAATAATATGTAGTTCCTCAATAAATAAGTGAACAGCTATAATATTTTTGACCCGTTTGTTTAATTGGGTTCTGTTTGTCTAGTTTTAGGACTTTTTAAAAGAAGATCACATTTTAGGTCATATTTATGCAGAAATATTGAAAAATCAAACTATATTTTAAGCACCCTTATATACACTTTGATTCACACTCACTTTTCTCCTTTCTCTGTGGTTATATATTAGTTTGGTCATTTGTATGAAAGAATTAATAGTGTGAAGTTTCCTACAGAAATAACATGCCATTTCTATATAAATGTTATTTTAGCCTTAAATACTGATTTGATTTTAACTGAATGTTTTTGTTATCTACAATTATAAAAAATATATGAGACTTTTTAAGATGTGTATAATTAATGCATATTTTTAATGTTGTAGCTTCCAAATTACAAAAACTTTAAAGGAGCAATCCAAGAACTTGGTCAAAATCAATATGTAGTGAGTGGAGAAATATTTGTGGTTGATAGGAACACAGTAGAAATTACAGAACTTCCAGTTCGAACATGGACTCAGGTAAATATTTTTGATGCAATTTTAGACTTAAAATATGTCTACTATTTTCTTTGCATTTTATTTTCATTTTAATGTCTTTACAGGTTTACAAAGAACAAGTATTAGAACCAATGTTGAATGGGACTGAAAAAACACCAGCATTAATTTCTGATTACAAAGAATATCACACTGATACAACTGTGAAATTTGTTGTAAAAATGACAGAAGAAAAACTTGCTCAAGCAGAGGCTGCTGGACTCCACAAAGTTTTTAAGCTTCAAACAAGTTTAACTTGTAATTCTATGGTAACTTTCCTCTATGTTTGACCTCCAGACCAGTAGCTGTTTACCATTTTTCGGTGTTACATTAGTAATAATATATTCTGTGTAGCACATGACTAATGTTTCTCTTTGTATATTTTATACAAAAAGTAGTATTCTCTCTTTGCTCACTTAATCATGGCAATTGGGATCAGGAACTCTGTTGCTAAGTGATGTGGTCATAAGCAGGGGTGAAATTCAAAATTTTTCCCTACCGGTTCTGTGGGCGTGGCTTGGTGGGCATGGCAGGGGAAGGATACTGCAAAATCCCCATTCCCTCCCCACTCCTGGGGGAAGGATATTGCAAAATCTCCATTCCCTCCCCACTCTGGGGCCAGCCAGAGGTGGTATTTGCCGGTTCTCCAAACTACTCAAAATTTCCGCTACCGGTTCTCCAGAACCTGTCAGAACCTGCTGAATTTCACCCCTGGTCATAAGGTTTGACATTATGTGACTGCACAAATTTATGATGCAGTTCTCATCTGCAGCCATTAGGTGAAATCCGATGTCGCAGGATCCCATAGTCATATGATTGCCATGTGCTTCTTTCTGCTGGGTTTTCCATTGGCTTTGTTGCCGAGCACCTGAATTGCAATCATGTGACCATCAGGACACTGTGACAGCTGCAGTTTTCAGAACTCCTTGTAAGTATTCCTCATTCGGTACTATCATAACTTTGAATAGTCACTGAACAAATGTACTTTAAATAAGAACTAACTGTATAATTATTTTTGTGATTAGCAGCCAAAAATGTATAAGATACATCCAAACATTTTCAGGAAGCAAAATATTTGTTGTCCAGTGTAATTTATAGATTTTAATAGATCCCCATGGTCCTAAAATATTTGAATAAAAATAGCTTAGGAATTGTTTTACTATTACTCTTCAAAAGTAGTTCTGTAAAAAAGGTGTTGAATAAATGTAATACAATGTAAATGTAATATAACCAAGGTAGGAATAATTGTTGAGAGATTATTAACCATTAACGCAGCTCATGCATTGAACATAATACACTCCTAATCACATCCAACTTTTAAAGGTAAAGTGGCATCCTAGGATAAGGGAGTCCAATTCCTTTCAGATGAGATTGAATTACAGTCCCCAGCCTATTCCTTCTGTTGATTAGAAGTCCCTTTAGTTTGTCGGCTTCATTCCTATTTTTGCTGTCTACTTCAGGTCATCCATTTCCTGGTAATTCTTCATTTAAAATAATGCTGGGAATTCCTTTTCAAGGTATTTTAAAATAAAAACTTTCTCCTGGCCTATAATTATTTACGTATTCAAGATATTAATCAGCATTTAAATGAGCTGAAAATTCAAAACTGGCAATTTCATTTAGCATCTGATTCCTAAAACAGTGACTAAATGAGTATTATTTCATATATATGTAGGTTTACAGAAATACATAGTGTAATGCTGTGTTTCTTCAGAAGGAAACTATACAGTATTTTGTTTGGCAATGCTTGCAACCAACTAATATGCTTAGGATTGCAACCTTAAAGTTAATAATAACCCATTGTTGTTAAAGATGCAGAATGATTTCTCATCGTAACAGGCTTTATTAAACACCTTTAAATTCTTATATGAAGTATGCAGAATAGGCTATCAATTTATAGGCAAAATAAAATAACTTCCAATACGTTTTGCCTATTTCTATTTCATCCACTGTTTTGAGGGGAGCCGTAAAAGTGTTTCCTACTTCAGAGATAATAATTTAATTATTAATAATTTAAAAAGCTATTTTCCCCCAAATAAGTATTTTGGACATAATCATAGGTGTCAAATCAATAGCAAAGATATTGAACAAGTTTAGGTCTTCAAATATCTTGGGATGATTTTCATGGTGCCAACAAATTTACTTCCCAAATGAGAAGATCAGAAATGAAGCTTCCATATTGAAGTTTTTTTTCATACACCTGGTGGACTAAAAGTATTTGAGGACAAAATAATATTACAGCTGTCCTATGACTTCCAAAATGTGCATAGAAGAACATAGAACCCTTAGAAGCGCTACAAGGAATTCCTAAGGAATCTGGTTTTGGTTTCTTGTTGTGTTCTGTTCCTTGTGGTCTGTCTTCTTTGACTCTTCAAGATCAATTTCAGATTTCTTGGCATAAATTACTTAGTGCCACTTTAAGTTATTATGGATTCTACCCTGCTGTGTTGATTCCAGTTGGATTTGATGAAGCAAAAGCATCTTTCAAGCAATGTGCCAGAGTTATAGCTCTGCAAAATCAACTTAACCTGGCTGCATCATATATTCAGTAAACCCACAAAAAAAGTTTTCTGCACATTACTTCTACAATATTGTCCCCAAAACATCAAAAGAGTTTTTACTCTTGCGCACTATAATGTTTTCTGCTCTGTCTCTTGGTGAAAAGGGTATATTAAAATTAGCTCAGTCCTTGTGGTGAAGGGAAATTGAAACTATGGTTCATATTTCCTTCATGTATAACACAATATCTGGGCAGGGCAAGCTAATTAGTCTTGCTAGGTGACCAGATAGTGGAAATTTCAGACAACATAGTCTGATTCTCTGTCAGAGTTATGATTTAAAATGATGTTTACAAGTCTTCCAAGTGAGATGATTCTAAGCCTTACTAGGCTTCCATAACTCAACATATTTTCTCTTCCTTTCATCCCACTTTCTCCCGTCCTCTCCCTCACTTTTTTTCCTCTTCTCCTTTTAAATATTCACATACCACTTTATGTTTTCTTTTGCTATTTCTTTGTTAAAATTGGTTGGAATATAATGGCCATAATCCTAACAAAACCGAGCAGGGCTACAGCAAATAATAGAATAGAATAGAATAGAATAGAACAGAACAGAACAGAACAGAACAGAACAGAACAGAACAGAACAGAACAGAACAGAATAACAGAGTTGGAATGGACTTTGGAGGTCTTCTAGTCCAACACCCTGCTTAGGCAGGCAACCCTATACAACTTCAGACAAATGGTTATCCCACATTTTCTTAAAAACTTCCAGTGTTGGAGCATTCACAACTTCTGGAGGCAAGTTGTTCCACTGATTAATTGTTCTAACTGTCAGGAAATTTCTCCTTAGTTCTAAGTTGCTTCTCTCCTTGATTAGTTTCCACCCATTGCTTCTTATATTAATTAGAATTAATATAATTTAGCATAGCTTTACATTCTCATAGTGTTCTTTTTAAATTCCAGTATTACTTATATCATTTTATTTGTCCTAACAATAAATTAGTTATTATAAAATTAATTGTAATTTCATCGGGTTCTTTTGCATTTTAATACCTGTATAATTTTATATTTATCTTATTCTATCAATATAACATTGTTTTTATTTCTATTTTAGCATAATTGTTATGTTATTAGTTCTATGGTGGTCTATGACTGCAATAAAATTGTTTGAACTTCTGCCCAAGTTGTGTAAAGACATTACTGAGAGATGGATAGTTACTGGGTTTTTGCACTACTGGTTAATTTTGCTTCCTATCACCATTCATTCAAAGATCATTCAAGGTTATTACACCACTGAATGAATGTGGTTACAACTGGTCCTCAGAATTCCAGCCCTCCCAGCACCCCCATAGCCATATGATTATGATTGGGCATTTAGCAAATAGTTTTCACTTATGAGTGGTTGCAGCACTCTGCGATTATGTGATTGCCACTTGCAATCCTTTCAGTTCCTCCAGAAAGTTAGTGCTGAAGCCAATAGAGAAGGTGGCAAGTCACTGGGCTATGTCTTCCCCACCTACACATTCTTCCCTGACCCTTTGCACACATGCAGGCCACAAGCAATAACATTGTAATACTATATGAAAACAAAATGACTAGTTGTAAGTTAAAATCAAATGCTTCTTTGACTTTTATTTAATATTTGATACTTTTTGGGGGGAAACAAAGATTAATGGATTCTTATTAATTTCCAAAAAACAGCTTTGTCAATCTCAGGTAAAACAAGTGAAATCTGATTTTTTAATTTAAAGCTGAGAAATTTTAAGACTCTAGTTTTCTATAATAATTATACTTTTCCTTTAGAAATAATAGCATTTAGTTAACATTGTGGAATAGTGGAAATAGTTTTTAATCATTTTTTTTTTACATTTCTGCAGGTACTATTTGATCATATGGGTTGTCTGAAGAAATATGAAACTGTGCAAGATATCTTAAAAGAATTCTTTGACTTACGTTTAAATTATTATGGTTTGCGTAAGGAGTGGCTTGCAGGAATGTTAGGGGCAGAATCTACAAAGCTTAACAATCAAGCTCGCTTTATTTTAGAGAAAATACAAGGGAAAATTGCCATAGGTAAGAACAATACAGAATTAAAGGATATTGTGAAATTTATAATTTTCTCTTGAATTGATCTCTTTGTTGCATATATATTTTTCATTGCAATCTCTTTCCCCCCCCCCCCCCGTAGAGAACAAATCAAAGAGAGATTTGATTCAGATGTTAGTCCAGAGAGGTTATGAATCTGACCCTGTCAAAGCCTGGAAGGAAGCTCAAGAAAAAGTAAGTCATAATTCCATCATTGGTCTTTTTAATTTATTTGGTTGAAAAAATCACAGTCACATTCATGCATTTCAAAAGGATAAACACATCAATTTCTTCAGTAGAATTTAAAAAGTTTAAAGAAGGAGTTTAAACCTAGGCAAATTGACTGGTTGGAAGAAATACTATTAATTGTATAGAACTGAAGGCCCTTTTTAGAATTTCATACAATGTATTAAAATTCAGTCCAAGTCACACTGTTATTTTTAACAATTGTATAGGTGTGATTAGCCTTTGAGATTCTAGTTTTGCCTTGCCTGGGTATAGCAGTCTTCAGGATAATTTATTACACTCTATTGTATCTATTATTAATATCTATCCATAAACAAGCCAGCTATTCATATTGTAATAAATTTTGCTTTTCTCTGAAGAGCTGTCTACATGCCAGTATTTTTGAAAATTTGAATTTGAGCATTTTTGCAAGAGCCATGGTGACGCAGTGGTTAGAATGCAGTAGTGCAGGCTACTTCTGCTGACTGCTGGCTGCCAGCAGTTCGGCAGTTCAATTCTCACCGGCTCAAGGTTGATTCAGCCTTCCATCCTTCCAAGGTCGGTAAAATGAGAACCCAGATTGTTGGGGGCAAGATGCTGACACTGTAAACCGCTTAGATAGGTCTATAAAGCAATGTGAAGCAGTATATAAGTCTAAGTGCTATTGCTATTATATTTACTCTTTTTAAAAAGTGATTATATTTACTCTTTTTAAAATGTTTTGATAATCTCCTACCTAATATGTTAAAAAATATTTTTCATCTTTATTAGAATTTTTACTGTTTCCCAATTTATTCATATGTGTGCAGTATTTTAACTAATTTTTCTTTAAATAGGCTGCAGAAGAGGAAGAAATGCAGAATCTGAATGATGATAATTCATCTTCTTCAGGATCTACTTCAGGTCCAGATTTCAATTACATCTTAAATATGTCTTTATGGTGTCTTACTAAAGAGAAAGTTGAGGAAATCATTAAGCAGCGAGATACAAAAGTAGGTATTTTCTGAGTTTTGAAGATGAAGGTATTTCCTAATATGCTTTTGAGAATATTGTTTTAGGTTGAAAAAAATGCAAAATTGCAAGTTACACATGTTAATTTTTAAATTAAATTTATTTCTCGAAATGTATAATTTAATAGCATTTATGTTGTTAATGAACAAAATATAACAAAATGTACATAATTTTTACATCCTTGATAATATTGATGTAGAAGATCGCAGCTCAACTTTACATGGTTCATAATTATTGTGTGGAACCCATTGCCACAAAGCAAGGCGGTAGCCACTAATCTGAATGGTTATAAAAGATGCCTGGAATAAATTTACCCAGGATAGGTCTGTCAAATCCTATTTGCTTTGAAGTCTTAATGTTACCTCCCAATTCAGAAAACCTTGCCTCCAAATATTAATTGTAGGACAATATTAGAAGGAGGGAGATAAGATTTCCAACTTCTACTTCTGAGTACTTCAGGACTCTGGCCATTGTCAGCAACAAAATGTTGGATTAAGATGGACCTTGGCCTTATCCAACACAGTTATATTTATGTTCTTATATTGACTTACCTTAAATGTTCAAAACATCTCTCTAATACAAATTATTTTGTTATTCTTTTATGTCTTGTAGGGAAAGGAACTCAATGATCTCAAGAAAAAATCTTCTTCTGACCTTTGGAAAGAAGATTTAGCAGCTTTTATAGAAGAACTTGAAGTATGCTGACCTATATTAAAATCCATGTATACCGTCAAGTTTTATATTAGACTATTATTTGGTGGCAATTAATTATCTTCAGATAACTAAGTTCATTATAAGAGAATGGAATTTGTGCAATTTCATTTTTGAATTTTGTTTTCAAATCTGTATTTGCTGCAAATTTTGCAGTGAGGAAACAATGGGACTTGGAATGTATTCAGTCAGTTTTAGGTTGAGTAAAACTGGTTTAGAGTTCCTCAATTGTTCCTAGATTTTTCTACATATTTGACTTCTTACTTTGCAACTTGAAAAATCTAATAATATTTCTTTATATATACACTAATGAGCTTTTAATTTTTTATTTGTCTGATTTTCAAGGCGAATATTTGTTAAGGAATTTGATATAATTTTCTAATCTAAATGTTTATAGGAATAGTAGTGAAAGAATACAGCTACATTATATTTAAAGATACTCTCATAATTACATGAATTATAAAAATATGTGTAATATATTAATATAATACATTAGAATACATATGTTATATGTTTAGATTTTACAGAGTTTAGAAGCTGTTTATATCTAATTTTTATTTTCATGCATATTTTAGAAAGTAGAAGCTCAGGAAAGAGAGGATGTACTGGCAGGAATGACTAGCAAACCCATTAAAGGCAAAGTTGGTAAACCCAAGATGAAAAAACTTCACTTAGAAGAGACCATGCCTTCGCCTTTTGGTAGGAGAATAGTTCCACAGATTACATCAGCTATGAAAGCTGATGCCAGTAAGAAATTACTAAAAAAAAAGAAGGTAAATAAATCTTTTAAAATATTTTGGTTAGCATATTTTAGATTTTCCCCAGAACAATTTATATCTTTTTTATTGAAAGCAGTTTAAAAACTATTGAACAAATACAAAATTGCAAATATTTTTTTAAAAAACTATAGTAAAACCATATGGCAATGTGATTAAACCATTAAAAAGGAAAAGGGGAGGGCAATACTATGAAATGATTATCCAGTTTGTTCTAGACTATCTGAATATTTTTGGATTTTCCTTACAATAGCAGTATTTAATGCTCTTTAATAGTAACCTAACCAAAAAATAACTAGAATATAAGATTTTCTTTCTGTAGTACTAGCCAAATGTAGAATGCACTTCCTTGGAAAATGTTATTCTTGTCTCTTTGGTTTTTACAAAGGTTAAAACCCAATTTTTACATTTTAATTTATGAATCTTTTAGTATTGATTTTATTTTTAATGTATGTGCTTTAATATAGTTTCTATTTTTGAATTTAATTTATTACTAGTTGCCTTATATACCTTTGTGAAATGGAAAGACAATACTATATATGTATATAATTTCAAATTCTAAGTTGGAAATGGAATTTGAAAGATTGAGGTTTATCTCCAGAGCTATATATTGAGCATATTTCTCAGTTTGCATCATTCTCCTAACCATAACAGTAACTTCACTTGTTTACTTTTTAATTTTAGGGGGACCTTGATACTTCAGCAATAAAGTTGGAATTTGATGAAGAATTTGGTGGTACTCCAATAGAAGGTGTTGGAGAAGAGTTGCTTAATACCTCTGGTCCAGTGATTAAGACACCTAAGCCCAAGAGAGAGAAGAAAGAGCCTGGTGAGTAATAGTTTGACAGAAGGAAATCTCTTGTGGAGACCCAGAGTAGGTTTCCATCATTCAAGCTCAAACATTACAAAGGTGTACTACCAGTATCATGTATTTGTAGTGTTTAAAACAATCTTTGCCTTACATGCACTGTGACTTTTTTTTTTTTAAAAATGTAGGCTAAAACTATAACATTTGGATCCACTGATAAAAATAAAATAACTATGTAAGTATTGAAAAAAATAAATATTTTGACAGCCATACCTTTTCCATTACTATGTATGTAGAAGATAAAATTAAGAAGCATTTATTTATTCATTTATATTATTGTCAATTTGTCCAGCTACTGGGGAATCAAGGACAAGGCAACATAATGAGATAGCAGAGTCACCACTATGTGAAGAACAGATACAATGAGGGCAGTCCTGTAATACAGCAGTCCCCAATCTTTCTGGCAGTGGTGGTGGTGGCGGCAGGGGGGGTGTTGTTGTTTCGCACGCATGCCTGCAACTTGTGCAAATGGAGTTTCACGCACTCGCCCACTGCTTGCATGGCCCAGTTCCCAACAGGCTGTGGACTAAGAAGGCAATAAGTTGTTCAACATGAAAACAAAATGGAAACATCAGTGCAATTGGATCCAACTTGTGACTAGTAATGGATAAAAATAGTCATCATGAGATTGAACAAGTTACACCAGAGGTTAGACATAACCTCATGTTCATGGCATAACAGGCTAACAGTTAAAGAATAATTAAACTAAGAGGGGCAGAAGCCAGTGTTGCTTCAATTGACAGAAAATTTGATCATGATCCTGAGTCGAAATAAAAGAGACATTTGTTAAAGAAGAGACTATAATAATGGATACCAATAAAGGGGAATATTTCTAGCTCAGGGTTGAAACGGAGGGTCTTTGGTACTCTCTTTGGTACTCTCTGTAGCACTGATGATGTTACCTGATTTGAATAATGAACCTGCAAGAAAACAACCAAAGTCAGAGAGCATCAAACATTATAATAATTGAACTTGAGAATCAAAGTTGGTTCTTCAGAAATGGCAAAAATGCCACCATGTGAAGAACAGAATACAATTCTTTTTTATTGGTAGAAGGTGGCATTCACAAAATAGCCTCTCTGCCCCTCCCCTGAAATAATCTTCTTCCTGGGACTGAGAGAAAGTGCCTGGTCACTCAGGTCACCTAGCTGATTTTGGGCCTAAGTCAGGATTAGAATTTACTGCCTCATGGTTTCTAAACTGATGCCTTAACATTACACCAAATTGAATCTCTGATTTAGTTTAACATAATGAAAAATCACATTGTACAGATCACAAAATATCTATGGGGCAAGGAGGCATCCAACCTGATCATTACCACCCCAAACTTGATACAAGGGCTACAAAGTCACCTCCCGTGTCATCAGGCTATTTCTGAGAGAGACAATGGTATTGGGATCAGCTGGTGTCAGATAAAACTCGTGTTGACAGCAGAGAAGGTGAGGATTGCATGAGTGGGTTCCACCTACAATCCTGCTGAATAGGCAAGCGGAGATCAAGTAATAACTACTTAATATATTCTCTGGAGTGGATCATTTTACCAGCAGATCAAAGCTGCTGAGTGAATATCTGAATCTTGCATTTCTCTGCTTTTATATTAAGCTAAGTTGCCATAATTCAAACACAGTGCTACATATCTTTATGAGTCGAAGAAATTCCATTGAAACATATTGTTGCTATATATATATAGGATGAAAAATTATGCAAAAAATAAATTTCTTAAATTTTGCATTTTTATACTCAAAGCTGACATGCTAATCTGCATGTTTTATACACACACACACCATATCCTTTTCTCAGCCTGCCTTGAAGAAGTATTTCATAAACTAGTCTAGGCAAAAGATGGAATAAAAATCAGTGGCTCTTCTTTAAATCACTTAAGATTTGCAGATGATGTTGTTCTCTTCTCACAAGACCCAGAAGAGCTACAAAGACATACAAGAGCTGCATGAAGCAGGAGAACTGTTTGACTTAAAAATAAACCTGAAAAAGAGCCAGGTTGTGTTTAATAAATTCACTAAAGAAAGATTTTTTTATATATATCTGGAGAAGAACTAGACGTAGTAGACCACTCCATATACCTTGGCCAACAGATGATACGGTAGAATAAAGGAAATTGAACAGCCTGTTAAATGTGGTTGGCAGGCTTTCGGCAAGCTAAGCAGAACAACCTCCCCCTATGCCTGAAAAGAAAAAATTTCGATCAGTGTGTGCTACTCTAATATATGCCAGTCTAACCTCACAATCGATACAAAAGCTATGAGAGGCGCAAATGCCATGGAAAGATACATGCTTGGCATTACAAGACATGATAGAAAGACCTGCACATGGATTACAGAACAAACGAATGTATACAATATCATCAAGAGAATGAAAGAATTGAAATAGAAATCAGCTGGTCACACAGCAAGAAGAACTGATGGCAGGTGGACCAAGGCAGTCATAGAATGGGTCCCACTTGATAAAAAGCATCCACCAAAGAGACCTAAACAAGATGGATCGACAACATCAGCAAGAATTACGGGCCCAATTGGCAAAAGAAAGCTCAGGACTATATAGGAAGAAGCCTTCATCCTGCAGTGGATAGGCAATGGCTAAAATGATGATGAATGAATATATATAACATATACTTACAGAATCCTCTACTTGTGACCACAATTGAGCCCAAAATTTCAATTGCTAAGCAAGACAGTTGCTAAGTGAGTTTTGCCCCATTTTATAACCTTTCTTGCCACAGTTATTAAGTGAATCACTGCAGTTGTTAAATTAGTAACACAGTTCTTAAGTGAATCTGGCTTCCCAATTATAATAAATACATGCCAATTGCCAAGTGGTTGAATTTTGATCACGTGACAATGGGGATGCTGCAATGCTCATAAGTGTGAAGTTACTTTTCTCAGTTCCATTGTAACTTCGAAAGGTCACTAAAAGAATGGTTATAAATCAAGGACTACCTGTACGTTATTAATTTCTGTATCATTAATCTGGGAAGTTATCAATGCTAAATGAGTGAAAATATAATGAAGATTATTTGTTACCCTGCTAATGTTTCGCTTGTTTTAGGTACTAGAGTGAGAAGAACACCATCTGCCACAAAGACTTCTGCAAAAAAAGTAAAGAAACGAAATCCATGGTCAGATGATGAAACAAAATCTGAAAGTGACTTGGAAGAAAATGACCCTGTGATTATTCCAAGAGATTCTTTACTTAGAAGAGCTGCAGGTAGCAATGCCAATATCTATAATGTAGCAAAATCATTTAGTTTTATATTGCAAATAAGTTTTAATAATTGACCATGAATTACAGTAAGAACATTGTGCTTAATCATTAAATCATTTCAAAAAAAGACTTTTTTCATGCTTTTGAAAATAGCTTTTGCGTTTTCAGATAAAATGTTTTCCTTCTGACATCCCTATCATGCAGATCATTGTTGTATACAATAATATTCTGTCTAAAATTATCCCAGTATCAGTTAAACTTTTCAGTAAGTTTGCAGTGATCTATTGCCCCTCTTTTGTATATATGACTAGTTTTGAAACTGTTTTATCAGAATTTTTTCTTTATGTCTCAACTTTGACAGTTCCATACAGCACAACTTTTAATAGACTTTTTCACCAGTGAAATTATTTAGCTGGAAACATTTGTATTTTTTATACCTTAACTTGCTTTGTGAACTAATTATCTTCATTTGCAAATGCAAATGAAGTATTTGTCCATCTGTGGAATTGTCTTTTCCTGGCTGTTTATAAGACCTAAAAGTCAATCCCCTTTTGGATCTTACCAAATTTACAATGGAAAAGTAATCCAAACTTCTGCACTTACCATATCTAGAATTATCATCTTTTGAATGTATAACAAATTATGCAATCAAATTTGCAGAAAGGTGGCCTATTTAGTGTTCATTACAGTATTGATTTGTTATTCAATGTTTATTGTCCTAGACTAATATGTTGCAAAAAATATGTTGCAATGCTATAGGCTTCACAGAATACCTCAAATGTTCGTAGTATGAAATTCAAAGTATAACATTTAACATAAAACAGAAATTGTGGTTGTGTCTACTTTCCAGCTGAAAGGCCCAAATACACCTTTGATTTCTCAGAAGAAGAAGATGATGCTGATGATGATGAAGATGCCAACAACAATAACGATCTTAATGAACTCAAAGTAAAAACATCTCCAAACATCAATGACAGAGAAGATGAATTTGTGCCTTCAGATAGTCTTGAAAAGGATGAATATGATTTCTCTCCAGTCAAATCAAAGCCTTCTCCAGAGTAAGTGTCATAGGTTTAGGATAGTATCTTATTAGTCTCTAACTAGCAGTATGAAGATTAACAAAATGTAAATTGTTACAGATCTGTAGGATGAGGCATATTTGAGACATATTATGTATGTCCGTGGTCATGCCGGCCACATGACCACGGAGACGTCTTCAGTCAGCGCTGGCTCTTTGGCTTAGAAACAGAGATGAGCACTGCCCCTAGAGCCGGAAACGACTAGCACTCATGTGCGGGGAAACCTTTACCTTTACCTTATGTATCTAAGGTGTCAACAGATGCTACCTGTTAAATACAGTTGCAAGAAAAAGTATGTGAACCCCTTGGGATTACGTGGAGTTTTGCATGAATTGGTCATAAAATGTGCTCTGAACGTCATCTAAGTCACAACAATAGAAAAACACAGTCTGCTTAAAATAATACTACACAAACATTAGATGTTGCCATGGTTTAATTGAACATAACATGTAAACATTCACAGTGCAGGGAGGAAAAAGTATGTGAACCTTTGGACTTAATAAGTGGTTGACCCTCCTTTGGCAGCAATAAACTCAACCAAACGTTTCCTGTAGTTGCAGATCAGACCTGCACAACGATCTGGAGTAATTTTGGACCACTCCTCTTCACAAAACTGTTTCAGTGTAGCAATATTCTTGGGATGTCTGGTGTGAATCGCTCTCTTAAGGTCATGCCACAGCATTTCAATCGGGTTGAGGTCAGGACTCTGACTGGGCCACTCCAGAAGGCGTATTCTGTGCTGTTGAAGCCATTGTTTTGTTGAATTACTTGTATGCTTTGGGTCATTGTCCTGTTGCATCACCCATCCTCTGCGGAGATTCAGTTGGCAGACAGAT
>QLTV01001233.1:1701645-1726146 GCA_003457575.1 Thermophis baileyi
CAGCTGGTGGGTCCGCGGGGGAGGGCCTTCTCTGTAGCCGCACCGACTCTATGGAACCAACTTCCCCCCGAGATCCATACTACCCCCACCTTACTGGCTTTCCGTAAAGTCAGCATATTGCCCCCAACAATTTGGGTCCTCATTTTACCCATCTCAGAAGGATGGAAGGCTGAGTCAACCTTGAGCCTGGTGAGATTTGAACTGCCAAATTGCAGTCAGCCGGCAGTCAGCAGAAGTAGCCTGTAGTACTGCAACCACTGCGCCTCTTAATGATAATTAAAGCATTGTAAATATTCATGGGTTAGCTTGCATATAAATTGTTTTAAAATTACATCTTAATAGCTTTAAATGGCTACATAATTGATATCTTCATCACCAGTAACTTTTAATAATTATTTTAAAACAGAAACTGAAGAAAACAGCCTTTGATCAGGATTCTGATGTAGACATTTTCCCATCTGACTTTGCTTCTGAAACAACTTCCAGGCCACGGACAGGTCGGGCAAGAAAAGAAGTGAAGTATTTTGCAGAGTCTGATGAAGATGATGATTTTCCTATGTTTTAATTAAGTGCTGAAAGAGCACACAAACTTCCAACAAATATCTTAAGTTGTCCTTTTGTCCTTTTCTGTCGCAGACTTTTTGTACATTTGACTTATTTTATGTGATGTAATTGATGGTTTTTATTATTGTGTGTAGGCATTTTAACATTTTGTTCTTACACTTAACAGTTTTATGCTCTTTTTTACTCATTGAAATGTCATGTGTCTGACCGGCTTGTAGAAATGTTCTAGAGAGCTGTGCAAAAGCACACATTTTAATTGTCATGGTTGCAAACAGCAACTTTTTGAAATGAAGTTTAAACATTAAAAATATAAAACCATTTACTTGTGTATAGAGCTTTCTCTAAATAAATTTTGTTTACACAGGGTCAAAATAAATATATTTTATTTTTTGCCAAGAGAATTCATGGAAAAAGGTAAACCGCATATGAACATAGAAAGCATTGTTAAACAATCTCAATGTACAAACAGAGCCAGTGAAAGTACATCACAGATTTGCTAGAATATATAAAAAAAAATCCACTAGTGCTTTTAATGAAACCTAAAAAAACCTGACACTTTAAAAAATTGTAACCATTCTACCACATTTTCACTGTTTTATGGTGATTAGCAAGGTCATAGAGACAGATTCCATCATCTGTTTCAAGGTGTTCCAGTGCCAGCCCTGTGATGCCACAGAAGAGAATGATAGGACTGAGGAACACTTTCTCCAGAGTGGTTTTTTCCCCCCCACTAGTGCCACCGATTCAGAGGTAGTGATTATGCCTGGTTATTATTTCACCAAGTTTCCCTAATAGCTTGTGAACAAAATAACACTGTAAAGTGTTTTTGCCTTGAAGGCTATAAATGAAGTAAAATTTCAGTATTTTTAAAAGTAGAGAAGTCAATAAAGTAATAAACCCTTTGTATATTTTTAAAGTGACATTAACAATAGAACAAATTATGTTCAAATAACTGAGCTGGCAGTTACACTCCCACAAAAGTTACTTCTGCTAATGCAGTGAAATTCTTTGATCTTTTGCTGGGAAAGAAGTAATACACTGAGGTCTTTAAAAAGAGCAATGATAAGTTTTCATCCTAACTAAGACTGTGTTTTTTAAAATGTTCTTATCCAGACAAGTATGTTATCCATTTCTAAGGGATGTCTGGGGCATTTCATGTACACATTTAAAAAGGGAAAGCATCAAACATCCAGGATAGAAAGTACATATTCATACATTTTATATGTACAAAGTCATCAGAAATGGTATAACCACAACTTTTAAACCTCCTCTTTGAGATCAATCTTGTCACTTGCAATTTTGGACATTCAAAAGAAGTAATAGCAACATATCAGTTTGTTTATTTCATGAAATCACAGTTCAGAGCACACTCCTACAAATGTAGAGAAGTAATGGAACTTACTCCCAGTGTGTGTGTGTGCGTGTGCACGCGCACGTACACGCACATGCACAAACACATTGAAATTTTAGTGTACTAAACATTTGTTTCAAATTAAGTCGCAAGTTACTCCTTTTTGTGTGTGTACACATACTCACACAATATAGATACATATGAACAATTCTTGGTCCTTTTGGGTTGTGGTGTCTGTAAAAGTCCAGAAAACAAGCAGCCGTAGAGAGAATATGCCATGTCATCCTTGTGCATCAAGAGTTAGGAATTTCGTTAGAGAAAATGTCTTACTGCACCAAAGGAGACTGAGTGACACTGCTATTATCTACCAAACTTGGGGAAATACTTGGACTGTGATCTGCTGTGGTCACTGTTGAACTTGGTGTCAATGGTTCATGTCCTTCTGAGTTCTCCAACATTTCCTGGATAAGTGGTGGCATAGATCCAGGGATCTCCATTTTCAGTGTAATAACACGTTCAGCACCTTATTAATTGTTCAGCAAAGAAAAAAAGAAATGTAAAAAGTTAGTATGTCGGAATTTTTTCCAGTCATATTTCACTTCTCTCAGAGGACAAGAAATTTAGGTAATACCTTGTTTCCCCCAAAATAAGACATCTCCTGATAATAAGCCCAATCGGGCTTTTGAGTGCATGGCAATAAGGCCAAGCACTTATTTCAGGGTTCAAAAAAATATAAGACAGGGTCTTATTTTCGAGGAAACACGGTATTAGAACTAATACACAGAATAATAACAATAGCAATAGCACTTAGACTTATATACTGCTTCATAGTGCTTTTACAGTCCTCTCTAAGTGGTTTACAGAGTCAGCATATTGCCCCCAATAATCTGGGTCCTCATTTTACCCATTGTTCTGACCCAGCTGCTGGACCACGGAACACAGCACAACAGCGTAACAAGCAAACCTTGTTTTATTAACAAACTACTAATGAATTGTCTTAGCAGCCGTTCTAAAGTCAATGAAATGATAAATCAGTCTTTTCGGTGCAACAGCTGTTAATTACTTTCTTAACAGCCGGCAATAGTCCAAGCAAAACGAAACCAAGAGTCCGACGAAGAGTCTGTCTGATAACAGCACACAAACTTACTGAGGTTGGCAGAATGCCCAGAAGCAATTTGCAGGAAAAATGACGCCTTTTATAACAAGAGCCGAAACAGGAGTGTCGAAGCACAAGACGTGGAATGAACGAAGTTGTTTCCTGCAAATTGGTTAAGCGTTGTCATCCCTTAAATAGGCTATGGGAATGGCCAATTAGCCCCAAGCCTTACTCCTGAGTAGTCCTTCTCCTCAGGAGCCAGTCCTGCCTTTTGGCAGCTCTGCGCACGCGTGCATTGATGACAGACTCCTCCTCCTCTTCTTCGTCACTCATGGCAGCCTCTGGAGGTTCTGAAGGCCCAGGCTGAATCCCTGCCTCTGGCACCAAGCCTTCTCCAACCTCCTCACTGTCAGACTCTGGTACCAGCTGCACAGGCCGCTGGCGCATCACCACACCAGCCTCCTCGCAACTATAAGCTGCACAGGCCGCTGGTGGACCACAACACCCACCTCGGAAGGATGGAAGGCTGAGTCAACCTTGAGGCTGGTGAGATTTGAACTGCCTAACTGCAGCTAGCAGTCAGCTGAAGTAGCCTGCAGTACTGCACTCTAACCACTGCGCCACCTCGGCTCTTAATAATCCACTTATTACATGGATTATTGCAAGAAACCATGTCTATATTTGGGTAACAGCAATAGGAAAACTAGTCAGGTGTTTGATTAGAGTGTTTCCTATCTATTCAGAGCTGATAACTAGGACAAAGAATCGATGAACAATTCTAAGGTAGAGATTTTATAAACAGAAAAATGTCCAAAATTTAGAGACTGGATTATAGGGCTGCCTTGCTTCTTTGGACATCTAAGAAACTAAAAAGTACTATTTAGATGTATTGTTTGGATGGCCACGTAAACAAGCTGCATTTGGATTCTTATGAGCAAAGTCTTAAAATTATTGTTACGGAGCAAGAAATCAAAAGTTTATTCAAAATATGATAAAATCATAGCTGTATATTTTTATTTAACTGAGTGCCATATTTGAGCAACTATTAAACCATATGATAGAAAGCTAAAAAAAAAAGCTAAAAAATTACAGAGAAATCCTATATTGGGAAAGAGGACAATTTCCAAGATGAAATAACATATTTCAAAACATGGAGTCTTTAAATCAGGATATAGGGATATATATATAGATAGGTAGATAGATAGATAGATAGATGATAGATAGATAGATAGATAGATAGATAGATAGATAGATAGATAGATAGATGATAGATAGATAGATAGATAGATAGATAGATAGATAGATAGATAGATAGATAGATAGATAGATAGATAGATAGATAGATAGATAGATAGATAGATAGATATGTCTATCCAGCAGTTCTTTGGATTTTTTAAAACTCTTTCATTGGTAATAAAAAAAAAAAGTCATGCAGTCATTCAGAACATTCAATTTTATTTTATTTTTTTCTATTTGTTCATTTTAATGCAAAGATTCATTTTAACTAGCAGAAAAGTACTTCTGTTGAATTAAATGAATCTTTAGTTAATATAGTCAACCTTTAGGGACCATTTTGGATTACTGTTGTTTTCTGAACAATGTTCAGAATAAACAGGCCTACCAACAAAATTGAGCATCTTAGCAAAAATATGGCAAAAAAAAATTGTTTGCATACCAGTTTATACTAAAAGATATGATTATTAATATGTTGAACTCATTATTGCCTAAATTTCAAGGGAAATCAAATTTACCCACTTATGGTCATATGTTTCAACTTCTAGGCACAAGTCATGAAGAAAAACATGTTTTGGTTGAGATGTGACACTTAACATTTTCACGTTAAGTGAACTAGGGTCATCTCTTTAAAAAAAAGGGTACAGCCTTGACTATGCAGGCATAGTTGCCATTTTTATTTTTTGAGATCCCATATGAACACTTCAGAAGAAAATGCTCTATCTTTGATTTTTTTCATGAAATCATTGTATTCCTCAGCCAGTATAGTAGATTTAGCCATATCTATTACTGACTAACTGATCTATATATCTCTGTACTGGTAGCTCATCATATCAGAAGTCTGAATCTGATGTCTCCATTAACTATTTTTTTCCAGCCATCCCAACAACTCTGAAAGAAGTTGGTAATATATTTTCCTACTTTACTCTTTTCATCTTACCAATTTTTTTTTTAAATCTTCTGATCCTGCAATCAGAATTAGTGGCCAGATTACAATCATAGCCAGATAGGCAGGATCTAAAAAGAGGCATGATCTAAAAAGATCTTGACAAACTTGAACAATGGGCCCTATCCAACAAAATGAATTTTAATGTGGAGAAAAGCAAAGTTTTACATTTAGACAGGAAAAATCAAAGTTGTAAATACAGATTAGGCGAGACCTGGATTAAAAACAGTAATTGTGAGAGGGACCTTGGAGTCCTAGTGGATGATCTCTTGAATATAAGCCAGCAGGGTTCAGCAGCAGCCAAAAAAGTTAATACAATCCTGGGTTGTATAAACAGACATAGAATCAAGATCATGTGAAGTATTGGTACCGCTTTATAAAACCCTAGTAAGACTATACCTAGAATACTGCAACCAATTTTAGTCACCATACTACAAAAAAAGATGTTGAGAGTTTGGAAAAAGTTAATAGAAGAGCAACTAAGATGATCAAAGGCCTGGAGACTAAAACATATGAAGAATGGCTGCAGGATTTGGGTTTGGCTAGTCTAAAGAAAAGAAGATTAGGGGCAACATGATAGCAGTACTCTAGTATTTGAAGGGCTGCCACAAAGAAGAGGGGGTCAAATTATTCTACAAAGCACTAGAGGGCAGGACAAGAAACAATGGTTGGAAACTAACCAAAGAGATAAGCAACCTGGAATTAAGGAGAAACTTCCTAACAGTGAGGACAATTAACCAGCTTGCCTTCAGAAATCGAGGGGGCTCCATCCCTGGAAGTTTTTAAGAAGAGACTGGACAGTCACTTGTCTGAGATTGTATAGGTTCTCCTGTTTGAGCAGGGGGCTGGACTAGAAGACCTCCAGGTACTCTTCCAGCTCTATTCTACTCTATTCCTCGACACAGGAAACTACAGACATATCAGCCTGACATCAATAACTGGGAAGATTCTGGAAAAAATAATCAAGCAACCAATCTGCGAACACCTAATAGCAAACAAAGTCATAACCAAAAGCCAACATGGGTTTGTCAAAAACAGATCATGCCAGACAAATCTTATTGCATTCTTTGATAAAGTGACAAAATTAGTGGACCAGATAAATGCTGTGGATATAATTTATTTCAACTTTGGTAAGGTATTTGATAAAGTAGGCCACAACTTATTTACTACTAGATAAGATAGAAAAATATAGGTTAGACAACATCACCACAGATGGATTAGTAACTGGCTGACCAACTGCACTCAACATGTAGTCTCAATCGAACTGCATCTACATGGAGGGAAGTATGCAGTGGGGTACCCCAAGGCTCTGTCTTAGGCCCAGTAATCTTCAATATCTTCATCAATGATTTAGATGAAGGGATAGATGGGGAGCTCATCAAATTTGCACATAACATCAAGTTAGCAGGAATAGCCAACATTCTAGGTTTAAGATACAGGATATTGACAAACTTGAATACTGGGCCCTACATAACAAAATGCATAGGTATAGTATAAGTGGTATATGGCTCAATAGTAAAAGGGATCATGAAGTCCTAGTGAACAATCACTTAAATATAAGCCAGCAGTGTGTTGCAGCTGCCAAAAAGGCCAAAGCAGTCCTAGGTTACATTAACAGAGTCAAGATCACATGAAGTGACAATACCACATTATAATGCCTTGTTAAGACCACGCTTGAAATACTGTATCCAGTTTTAGTCACCATGATGTAAAAAAGATGTTAACACTTTAGAAAGAGTACACAGAAGAACAACAAAGATGATTAGGTGATTGGAGGCTAAAACATATAAAGAATGGTTGATGAAATTAGGTATGTCTAGTTTAATGAAAAGAAAGACTAGGGTGACATGATAGCAGTTCTCTTTACCTGGCTCTTTACATTTAATCCTAAACGTTACTACTTTACTTAAAAAGTGATTCTGCAATGATAACTTTTTGTTATTGATGAGCTTTACATAAATCAAATTTATATAAAGCTCATCATGATTATGTAAATCAGAAATTTACATAACTCAAGAAGTTCAGGATCAATATTTTGTTTTCATTAAGGAAACTGAATTTATGCAAACATAACAAGCAAAACTAAGGGGTTGCCATAAAGAAGAAGGAGTCAATCTATTCTCCAAAGCACCTGAAGGCAGGACAAGTAGCAATGAATGGAAACTAATCAAAGAGAGAAGCAATCTAGAACTAAGGAGAAATTTCCTGACAGAACTATCAGTGGAACAACTTCTCTCCAATAGTTGTGGATGCTCCAACACTGGAAGTTTTAAAGAAGAGATTGGACAAACATTTGTCTGAAATGGTATAGGGCAGGGGTATCAAACTGGCGGCCTGTGGGCCGGATGCATCATGCCCTGGCCACACCCACCCCAGCTCTGTGAAGGGAAAAAACGTCACAATACATCACGTGATGGCAATGTGACGTGGCGAGTTTGACACCCATGATATAGGGTTTCCTGCCTGAACAGGAAAGACCTAGATCCCTTCCAACTCTGTTATTCTGTAAAAGGTACTAATGCCTTCCTAAAAATGTACTTCTATAACTCTTTTAGCATTAACCAGCTGGGTCAACAATTGCAATTCTCAACAATCTCCTGTTGACAATACATCTCCATCTTCCTTAAAAAGTTATCAAACTTACCTTTTGCACTGATACTGCGCAGATCTGTGATTTTCATTAAGATCTTTGGAAACATATGAGGTTTGCTGGGTCTTCTTTTTCGGATGTATATTTTGAGAGCTTCTAGTAATGGCTCCTGTAGTTCATCTATTTTTGCTGGTTCTTCAAGGTCCTGGCGATCTGAGAAAGTATAATAGTTAAATGTCTGTACCCAAACATCAAACCGTTATAAACACATGCTATGATGGCTTCCTATTTTCCTTTGTCATTACTTGTTCTGGAGATTTTAAAAAAATCAATTCCTACTTGTCATCCCTGTGGTAACATTCTTTGCACAACTTGTTTTTTCTAACTGGTGAGGTTGCAACTGATGAACTATTTTATTTCCTCTTTTCCAGCTGTAGACCATTGCACTGACAAAAGTAAATATTTATATAAAGTCCAACAGTAAGTATCCATAAAATTTTAATTTGTAAAACAGTAACATAAAACAACAAAATAAATTTCAAAGATTAGTATACCATATATTCTTTCTTTCATTTCTTTTGTATCCCTGATCCCAGAGCAATATTGCCTTTGGGTGCCAGTAGGTGTCAGCAAAAGATTAAAGGAAAGCTAGATCTATTGCTTTCCTCCATTCATATTTAAACACTGAAAATTGTTGTTAATGCTTCCTCCTTAATGTATCTACCACCAGATTTTGCTTGAAGGAATATATGAAGAAATATTTAGATTTTGGCTGTGCTTTCCTCCAATTTTTTCCAACATTCAAATCATTTTTAAGTACTGGTCATAGGGTTCCAATTTTGATTACAGTTTAGTTTTATCTCAAGGCATTTCAATACCATCTTCTTTCTTTCTAATCCCTTTACACAGAATTCTGTTTCAGAATTACCATACCATGACCCACTCTTCTCTTTTTCTTTAGCTACCACCAGATTTCATCTAGAACATTAAGAAGCCAAAAGAAATAGAAAAACATGACATAGAGCCCGATTACTTGAGGGACTACCTATCTCCCCACTGTATCTGGCCAGGCAAATCAATTCAGGTTCCTTCAATTAAGCAGTGCTATGTATCAGGACTCTGGAAGAATGCCTTCTCTTGATGTATCTACCTCCACAGAACTGAACAGTCCCCATCCTACTAATGTTTCAAGAGACCGGAACACCTGGCACTTATCCAAGCCTTTGGTGGGGATGACTGAAGCTTCCTTTTAACTTAGGTAGGTTTCTTTTATTAACCCAGTTGATTATTTTACCACCTCTACCCTTTTTTGTTTCTACTGTCGTTTTAAATATGTACCAAACTGCGAAGTTGCTGAGAATTGGGCAGCATATAAATTGAATATATATTAGCAATAAGTTTTTCCCAATATCTGATCTTAGTAAGACAGGAAATGTCCTGCAATAGCTAGCAAACTTCCTCCTACTTCCATGTTAACTGCATCAAAATTTAAAATCCTGTTGGCAAAATCTGGAGCAATGGTAGCCTATTCAACTCATTCCACAATTAAGCTGATGTCATTCAAACACACCTCCACAAATTAAGCAGATGGCACTAAGCAGGCCAGTTTCAGTGTCATCCATTTCCAACGGCAGAAGCTGATTGGCAAATGTGAACACAAGATCTGTCAGGGGACCAAATCCAGCATTATGCATCTGAGTTCGGTTTAGTGTAAGGCCATCAGAAAATGTCATTGTGTCTTGTTCAGGGGTGTATCGTGTGCAAATGCGGAGGATCTGGGAAGGAAGGAAGGAAAGGAAGAAAGAAGTTATGTCAATTTAGGAAGGTTAAAAATGATGAGTTTTGGAAATAATCCTTATAGTTATTGCCTCCATCAATGGGTTTGACTAGAACAAAATCTCTCTCTACAATTTTGGAGCCACCACTTAGCTAAATTACTTTTTAAAAATCCAATAGTGTACATCTTATGCCATCAAATACTAAATGTTAACTCAGAAATTAAGACTCAAGTATTGTGTTCCCTCAGAAATACTTGTTTGAAGCAAAATAGTTTAGGTGTTTTAGGCCAAATGCTCATTTTTTCTCTATCTTTTCTATGTAACAAATGTTTTAATATGTCTTAATAAGAGGTAAAAATTCATCTGCCATTATTGAAATTTTTCTTTCAAGTCAAGAAAGGGAAGGCGATGTACCATAGACTACAATGGAGTGCCCCTGTCCATTCAGGGTTGGAAATGATCAAGGTCTGTTCTCTCTTTGTTTGTTGGTTTATTAAATTTGTTTGCCACACATCTTGCAGCGACTCTGGATGGTTTACAACATCAAAATGAAACCATAAATACATATATAAGCATATAAAATTACAATAAAATTGTAATAAAAATACAGATAAAATGTTATTATTAAGCAGAAAACAAAATACTGCAATGAATTTAATTTATAGCAAAGCGTATCCTGATTGAATGTTAGAGAAATCTTTCCAACAGTAAGAGCAGTTCAACTCTAACCCTAAAGACCAAGGAAATAGTCTACTTCCTATTGCTCGATATATTCAAGTGGAAACTAGTCAGCCCTTCTGTTGTGTTCTGTTCTGGATTCCTTACAGCAGAAGTCTCCAAACTTGGCAACTTTAAGAACTCCCAGAATTCCCCAGCCAGTTGAAGTCCACAAGTCTTAAAGTTGTCAAGGTTGGAGGCCCATTGGAGTTGAAGATCCAGGTGACTCATTCTAATTTTGAACACTCTAAGAATCTTGCTAGAATTTATATGAAAAGTCACACTAATGCTGGAATTTGGCGGCTTGAAATCTTAGTCCTCTCAGAATAACAGAACAGAATAACAGAGCTGTTATTGGAGGTCTTCTGGTCCAAACCCCTGCTCAAGCAGGAAATCCTATAATATTTCAGACAAACGGTTGTCCAATCTCTTCTTAAAAACCTCCAATGTTGGAGCATCCACAAGTCACTGAAGTCAAGTCATTCCACTAATTAATTGTTCTAACTATCAGGAAATTTCTCCTTAGTTCTAGGTTGCTTCTGTCCTTGATTAGTTTCCATCCATTGCTTCTTGTCCTGCCTTCAGGTGCTTTGGATAATAGGTTGAATCCCTCTTCTTTGGGACAGCATCTTAGGTATTGAAACACTGCTAATTGTGCAGAAAAAAGTAGTAGTCCATCCTGCTAATACTTCCTCATTCTGCATATTGTTAATCTTTTCAGAGTTTTTCCATATAGTCCAGTGGAAGTATCATAGTATTGTGGGTGTATGAGAGAAAGGAATGCTGCTAAAGTTGATCTTACATAAGAAAAGATCATCTTCAGAAATGGAAAAGCCTTATGATCTGAGTGAGAATGAAACAAGGCTATCTACTTTCATAAGCGCTCCAACTAAACACATAAAATGATCCTTTTTCTCAAATTATTTAATTTCCTCACTTCTGAAACACTCAGGCTCTTAAGAATATACAAAGGGTCCATGTGTACTAATCCATCCTCTGCCTCCTTGCATCTCCTAAAAAACCTGACACAGTAATTTATTATGTATTCTCAATAATTATTAATTAGTTTCCAAATAAAATGGTACATCCTAAAGAACCACTTTGTGGCCAAACAGATCCTTCAAATCTAAAGAATGGTAAGACAATGGAGACTTCTAAAGATTTCAAATATTGATTTTTTAAATTTTTATTTCTAAATGAATACGTTGACTTCTTTGGGGTAGCTCATATTCATAAATGAATGGATTTTCCCCCTCATTGGGGGAGTAACAATTTATGGCTCGTATTCATAAATATATTGTTTTCCTGGGCTTTATGGAAGAATGGCTAGATGAAAGCCCACTTGCAAAAAAAGCATCTGAAGCACTCAGACTGTGAGAAACAAACTCTTAAGTGGGCTTTCATGTGTTTTGCACTAAGAAGAGGCTTCCATCTAGCCACTCTTCCATAAAGCCCAGATCGATAGATGGCTGCAGTGATGGTTGTCCTTCTGGAACTCTGTCCCATCTCCACACAGGATCTCTGGAGCTCAGTTGGAGCTCAGCCAGAGTGACCATTGGGTCCTTGGTCACTTCTCTTACTAAGGCCCTTCTCCCCCGATTGCTCAGTTTGACCAGGCGACCAGCTCTTGGATGAGTCCTGGTTGCGCCAAACTTCTCCATTTGAGAATTATGGAGGCCATAATTCAGTGCATCAGAAATTTTATTGTAGCCTTCCCCAGATCTGTGCCTTGCAATAATCCTGTCTCTGAGCTCTGCAGGCAGTTCCTTTGACCTCATGGCTTTTGCTCTGCTATAGTATGCATTGTCAGCTGTGACGCCTTCTATAGAGAGATGTGTACCTTTCTAAATCATGTCCAATCAATTTAATTTACCACAGGTTGACTCCATTCAAGGTGTAGAAGCATGTCAGCAACGATCAAGAGAAATGGGAGGGACTAGAGCTAAATTTCATGTGTCATTGCAAAGGATCTGAATACTTATGCCAATGCGATATTTCAGTTGTTTCTTTTTAATAAATATACAGGCATTTCTAAAATTCTGTTTTCACTTTGTCATTATGGAGTACTGAATGTAGATTAATGAGAAAAAAATGAATTTCAACAACTGTAGAATCAAGCTGCTGCACAACAAAATTGACAAAAGTGAAGCGGGTCTGAATACTTTATGAATGCACTGTATCTGTAATCAAGAGTAACCTTTCATCTTTAGAGAAAGTCCTGCAAGAAAGAACTCTATCATAATTAATTCCATAATGCAGAAGTCGACAATTTGAATCCCTAGTTTGAAAGAGGACCATAGTTTCATTTCATGTGTTTTTTTTGGCCTGATAGCAATCAATTCAGACTTCTCAGCAAGCAGAAGAGAGATAGGGCAGGGGAAGAGAAAACAAGCATAGAAATAAAAAGAAATAAAAAGGAGTGATCAGAAGAGCATAAAGCAGGGGTGTCAAACTCGTGTCATCATGGCATCGTCACGTGATATATCAGGACTTTTTCCCCCTTCGCTAAACCGGGTGGGGGTAGGGCCAGCACGTGATGCATCCGGCCCGCAAGTTTGACACCCCTGGCATAAAGGAATATTCAAAAAAGTAAGAATGCCACGCCTACCTAATTACTTCTACTTTTGGCCCCACCCAAACAGTGAGAACATAAAGGATCACATGATGATCAGATATACACAAGAGAAATGTCTCCATTCCTCCAGAGAGGAAAGTTGTCCAAAATGCTAAAGATGGCACATATCTACATGAGATATATTACCATCTGAGCCAAAAGCTTGGTCCAATCCTGTCTGGGATCCAGGATGGTCCTTGAAGCAAGGGGAGTTTATAGATGATCATATCTGGCTGCTGATAAATGTTCCAGGGGAATGGCAAACTGAAAATAACAAGAAGCCTCTTAAGAGTGAAGAGTTGGAGAGACGTTAAGCTACGAAAACTCTATCTTAACCTTTATTTAAAAGAGCCATACCAGCAGTAATATAGTAACCATTTATTCAGCTACTCTGCCTCTCAACTGCAGTTCAACTTCCTACTCAGAATTTTTCGTCAAGCATGCTTGGAACTATGCCAGATTTTATAAATCATGGCATTACTTCACTGTGTTATGTTACAGCAGCATTAACTATGGCAGGCATGTAATTGACAATAGATGGGTCTGTCTTGAAGAAAGAGCATACACAATAAAAAGAAGACTAACAAATGTGAAAGCCTGTATGAAAAAGGACTCTGCTAGGTGCATCTTTGAGGTGCACACTAATCTCATCTTGCCTCTTTTCTTCTCATCGTCTTGTAGTAGTGGTGGTAGAACTTGCAAGAAAAGGAAAAAAAGCTACAGTACTTACCATATTCCCCTCCCTAGGATTATGTTTGAAGTTTTCAACCAAACTTTATAGGTTTCTGACAACGTAACATTTATTATTTTAGTGGGCAATGTTCCTGTACAAATCAAACTTCAAATCTACTTAACAAGAGGCAAGCCAGATATTTTGGGAATTAATTCTGTATTACCTACTTTACCCTAAAGCAATGATAGGGAATGAATGGTCCTTCAATTGTTGCTGGAGCCTCCCAGCACTGTTCACCATTGGCTATACTGGCTAGAGCTAATGATATTAAGGAACATCTGCAGGGCCACAGACTCTCCATTCTGTCCCAAAAAAATGATTAATCACATGCACATGAACTCTCACAACATTTACTAGGGATCACAAATTTATAAGATAGCTTGGGGGCAGTGTCCCTGAATTTTAAAAAAGGAAACATTTTGAATCTTAGTGCTACGAATTCTGAACAGAAAACCTACATTCTTCAGTTCTGCAGTATTTCTCTTTCTGATCCTTTTGTTTGCCTCTAATCATGGGAAAGGAAAGAGGAAAGGCATTCAGTTTCAATTTCCAATTGTTTAAAATTGACAGACTCTCTCCTTAGAACTTGATTAGATAGATACAGGGGAATTGGGAAATGGCTAGTTACAGCTCTTTTGAGCAGCTTTTGTTTACTAGAACAAGGTATGAGAAATACCATTAACTGCAAGAACTTATTTTAGTGTGAAGCAGGTTCCCTGCTTCAAATGAGTATTCTCTCTCTCTCTCTCCCTCACCCTCCCTCCCTCCCTCTCTCTCTCTCTCTCTCCCCCCTCTCTCTCTCCCTCTCTCTGTGTTCACACACACATATACTCTCACACATTCACACAGCAATACTGTAATAGGAATCAAAGTGACAGCCTCCTTTGTTCCCAAGAATGCCTCTGCTTCATTTAAAAGTGTGCTTGCCTGGCTATGCTGGAGTGTATGGGGATGAATATGATGAGGCTAGAGAAAACACTAGTTTGTTTGCTGGCAGTGATTTATATAAAAATGCAAACTTTTCCATGGCACATGCCCATCCCTCCCCAAAGGTTGTTGTGCCCATTATCTTTCTATTACTAGTATTAATCAGCAAGACTCCCCCTGAATACACTGGTTATTGGAAGCAAAAGTGAACAGAATACTGTAAAGAGACAAGTTACATACCAAAATGTCCAAGCAAGCAGCCTTAAGTAGTGTGATCTGGTCTGCAATTGTCAAACTTGTGAAACCAGGCAATCGTTTCGCAAATTCCACTATTTTAATAATGCACTTTGTTGCAAGTTCACTGAATTTGTCCCAAAGCCCAAGGTCCAGACGAACTCTATGGTCCGCACTAGAGTTCTAAAAAGAACAAAATAAATCAATTGCTGTGACAAAATGTAGTTGAAACAAAGACCCTCTAAAAGCAACTTATCTTAACAATTTCAATATCAGTGAGATTTGAGGTTGAAATCTATATGTTAATCTTGTCTAGTCTTTCCTTATATACTTTTCTTGTGCTTATGATTAAAGGCTATATCTGTCCAATGGGTAAAATAAATGACAGCATTTCTAAAGGTTACAGATCTTCTTTTCCCATTTGGTATACAGTGTCTACACTGAAATCCCACTCTTTACTGTCAGAATCGAGGAATTAATTATGTGTAACTAGAAGAATGGTTTCCATGTATGGGAAAAACAGCTTCATTTTGCAGAGTACACTTTCCATGCACTGTGACCTCTTTTCACATGCTTATAGGTTCAGCAAATTAGTAGTTCAAGTTAGCCTTTCTTCTCTATGGCTCAAAAAGCTTTTACATCTCTGAAAAAAATAAATTTATTATGAACAAAAGAAGAACCATTTATTAGGCAGAAGAAAACAATTAGGAATTCCTTTTCCTTTCTCCTTGCCAAAAATGGCATTTGATAATAATCTCTTCTACCCTGGGTTCAAAGTTCTTCATCTACAAACAGTTGTCCATTGAGAAAATATATGCTAGATCTTTACTTAGTACTATGCATATGTTGGTGCAAGTTGTACCAGTTGAATTTAAATCAAGGATGCATAACCACGGGAGAGGGAGAGCATAGTGGAAGACACATCTCCCCAAGTGGGTGAGACTTGAACAAAAGCCAAATCTGATTTATACACATTAATTGTAATGAAAATTAAATCAAGTAATCACAGTTACTAGAGTTATTCTCCAATATATCTTTCCATTTGATTAGATTAAAGTATACAATTTGACAATAAGTTCTGAGAAGGCTCGAGCAGTCACCTCCAAAGCTATATAAACTATATTGCCCTGGGGCTCAGTCTGCATTGTAAATGTTGAAAAATTGGGTAATATGCACAAGCAGCATCTTATGAAGAATATTACAGTTTTGTGATCTATCTAGATATTGTCTGCACCTGCAAAATAAAAAAAATGGAATAGCTTCTAAATTTAACTAAAGTCAGTTAAAACAAAAATATATTGTTTCCAAAAATGAATTATTATGGAAATGAACCTGAGTAGGGAGGACAGATACAACCTAACTGTTAGAACAGGAAGTACAATATCACTGAACTATACTCTCAGGGGTTCAAGACAGCATGGTCAGCAGGGAGGGATGTCGGGATTGTTGTTCCCACATTCTGCTCCTAAAGTACTGAGGTCAAGTAACTACTCCTAAAATGCAGCAAGAGATTCCTTTCTATCATTTCTGGTTCCATATAGAGCAGTGGTCCCCAATCTTTTTGGCACAAGGGACCAGTTTCATGGAAGACAACTTTTCCACAGACTTGGGGGAGGGGAGATGGTTTCAATTTTTCTTACTTGGCTGCCACTCACCTCCAGCTGTGCAGCCCGGTTCCTAACAAGTCATAGACTGGTACCAATATGTGGCTCGGGGATTGTGGACCCCTGATATAGAGCATTCAATGTAGTGAAAGATTAGGAATGTCACTACTGTCCCTTAGAGACAGGACAGGATTGGCACAGGAGTGCACCAATTACAAATACCTGAAGAATAAAAATAGTGATCAGACTGAAGTTTGAAAGACTTGGAAAAGATATAAATACAACTAATGATGAACCACAGTCTGAGATGCAAGAACTATTTTTAAACACACAGAAATTTTCTATATTTGTTCTGTTTTACGTTCTGGTTATATATAAACTCTTTTTCTGTGTGTTTATTTTTCTATATTCCTTATGCTGGTCTTTTGATCATAACAATAAACTACATGCATTGCATTACACTAAGGCAAATTGAGACGAGAGCCCATGTCTGAGCTATCTCTTAGATCTCTTTTTCCTCATTTTTAAACATAATCCGAACAATTTTGTCATATGCAGGAAACATAGATGACACCTATCCAGAAGGTAAAATAAAATAGTACTAAACACTTCCATATTTCACTTCTACAGTTTCCTACATATATTGTGCAGAGAATTGAATTCCAATGTTGGATCTTATCCAGCAGATTATATTCTAGAGGTGCAACATGACACACCGGGGGGGGGGGTTAATAGGTTTTGCTTTGATGACTTGATACAGTCCCTTTTCAGGATTCTGCATCCTATAAGTCAGTGGTGAAATCCCAAAATTTTCCCTACCAGTTCTGTGGGCGTGGCTTGGTCATGTGACTGGGTGGGCGTGACCAACTTGATTGGTCTCACCCTTAGGAAATTTCTCCCTAGTCCAACTCACAATAAAATAGCACAATAAAATAGCACTGTTCCAATATTTAAAATAGAATAGAATAACAGAGTTGGAAAGGACCTTGGAGGTCTTCTAGTCCAACCCCCTGCTTAGGCAGGAAACCCTACACCACTTCAGACAAATGGTTATCCAATCTCTTCTTAAAAACTTCTAGTGTTGGAGCACCCACAACTTCTGAATGCAAGTTGTTCATATGTACAAATTAAACAGATCTTGCCCCCAAATTAGCAACATTAATTGTGTTCTGTTGCACTGCCATGAGCTCCTCAAGTGTACACTGATCAGGGCACAAAGAGCAGGTATACATATATGTTGTTGTCTGCATGTCACCACAATCGCAAAGAGCAGAAGTCATCAGATAGCCCCATTTGTTCAGACTGGATCTTCTTGCCTGCTCAAGCAGGAAATTGGACTAGAAGACCTCTATTATTCTATGTTCTCTATGTTCTAAATTGGGTGCTTCACAGCAGAAGCAATACAGCTGGCTGGACCACACATGCATTAAATTCACAGCCTGTATGATATCAAGCTGCATTATTGTCCCCTCTTGTATCTTTTCCCCCAGGAAGAAACAAGAAGTAGCCAACATTGCAGCAGCTATAAAAGGTCTTGGGAAACTCCAGGGAGTATCAGCTGATCACAGAAGGGTTACTTAATACTCTTTATAATGAAAATGTTTATAATCTTGTCCTTCTTCCTGAAGGGAAGAGGTTAATCTCATCCCTAGATGGGTGACTGATGGGTTTCCCTGCCCATCAGCGTATATGGCTGCATTCCAGCTGCAACTGTTAAGTGGAGCTATTAACTGAAGGGAGAGAGAGAGAGAGAGAGAGAGAGAGAGAGAGAGAGAGAGAGAGAGAGAGAGAGAGAGAGAGAGAGAGAGAGAGAGAGAGAGAGAGAGAGAGAGAGAGAGAGAGAGAGAGAGAGAGAGAGAGAGAGAGAGAGTGAGTAGAAAAAGAAAAAAATCACCTCTCTTGCACTTTATTTTTAACCGGTTCTCTGAACTGCCTAAGCAATTTACTAACGGTTCCGGCGAACCAGTGAGAACCAGCTGGATTTCACCTGTGCTATAAGTATAAAGATTTACTTTATATCCTCAAGGACCTTGGTGAAATGCTGCACATGGGGGGTTGGGAGGGTGGGAGAGATAAAATCAAGATGTGTAGTGATTTGGGCTGTAATTAAATACAATAGCCAGTTTATATCCACTTTCCTAGAAAAATAGCAATGAAGAAATGAACACAGCACAGCCTAGAGCTTGAAATTTATTCCACAGTAGGGCATCCATCTGGAAAGAAGTTTTTGCATGAAACCAGCTAGTGTGAAAGAAATCTTCAGCAGGATCTTCCCAGCTCTCTTTATCATGCTTCCCTACCACCCATGCAAGAAAGTTAGATGCATCTGTGTCTGAGCCAATGACTAACAGCTCTAACAAAGCATAAATTGAATTTGACTATTATGCAAACTGAAGAGAAAAGGCCGTGAATAAAGCACAAAGTTACCTTGTTGCTTTACTGCCCTGCTAAGTCAAGAGAGACTCCAACTGAAAATGGCTGGAAGCGTCATAACTATGGGAGCTTTATCCAGAAAGCATTTGTGGCTTTCATTTGGTAATGGGCATTTAAAAGTATCTCTAGAAATACAGTTTTAGCAATTTCCCTCCATACCAAATGATAAAATCAAGTCAGCAATGACATGCTAGCCAAGGTAGGAATAAAGCTGGAAAGCACTCAGGTCCTGTTTTTATCAGTAAAAAAGCACAAGCCTGTGGTACTGCCATTTGATATTTAGATTTTTTTAATTTTAATTTTTCATTTAAGCGCTGTCCTTGGTTTTTTTGCCACTATTTGCTGCACCTCTTACTAAAAAGAAAAAGACAGAGAGATCACAGAAAAGAAAACAACACAATGCACAAGAAAAAAAGATCTTTCTTTATTTTCTGATTTTTAAAACATTGCCTTTATTACTTTATATGTAACTCAAGGCAGTAAACATAAAGTCCTTCCCCCACCCTTTTTTTTTTTTTTGCACAACAACCCTATGAGGTGAGTTGATCTGAGAGAATGAGTGGTCCAAAGTCACCCAGCCAGCTTTCATGACTAAGACAGGACTAGAATTCACAGTTTCCTGGTTTTTAGTTTGGTGCATTAACCATTAGACCAAACTGGCTTTTCTTTACTGATTTCCACTTGCCCAACGAAACACACTGAGGTTTAGATTAAGAGGAGATGCAAATTTTTGAATCTGTAAGCCAAGCCTGAGCAGCCTTTTTTAAATTGACTAATGATTTGCTGGGAATAGCATGATCAGTAGGGCTGAAACAAGACATAAGTAGGGTCAGAGCCAAAAGACAGCACACCCATGCTTCGAGAACTCTCTGTCTCATTTACTTTTGAATCAGGCCATCACCCTATGTTATGTGGTATGTAAGATTCCTGACTACTAGACTTCCCTAAGGAAAAAAGGTGAATATTGATGATAGGAGATTCAATTTTTAGGGGATAATAAATAAATAAATAATAAAATGAAAATTAATAAATAAGACCAATCTTATTTCATTCTTTGACAAAGTGACTAAATTAGTAGACCAGCGAAATGCTGTGCACATCATATACTTAGACGTCAAGCAAGGCTTCAACAAAGAAGACCACAACCTACTTCTTGGTAAACTAGAAAAATGTGGGATAGACAGCATCACCACCACATGGATTAATGATTAATGGTACTACATCTACATGGAGGGAAGTAAGCAGTGGGGTACCACAAGGTTCCGTCTTATGCCCAGTACTCTTCAATATCTTGAGGAGGGAATAGAAGGAGAACTCATCAAATTTGCAGATGATACTAAGCTGGCAGGAATAGCAAACAATCCATAAGACAAGCTCAGGATCCAAAAAAATCTTGACCCTATCCAACAACATGAAATTTAATGCGAAGAAAAGCAAGGTTTTACACCTAGGCAGGAAACTCAAAGGTACAAGTACAGATTAGGCAAAATCAGGCTAAAAAACCAGTAACAGTGAGAGGGACCTTGAAGTCCTAGTGGATGATCACTTAAACATGATCCAGCAGTATGTGGCAGTAGCAAAAAAGCTCATACAATCCTTGGTTGTATAAACAGAGGCATAGAATCAAAATCACACAAAATATTAGTACTGTTTATAAATCCTTCGTAAGACCACACCTGGAAATATTAATAAATCCTTCGTAAGACCACACCTGGAATACTGCATCCAGTTTTGGTCACCACTTTATAAAACCATCTTTATAAAATCATCTTTGGTCACTACTTTATAAACCATCTTTATAAAAAAGATGCTGAGGCTTTAGAAAAAGTGCAAAGAGCAACTAAGACGATTAAAGGCCTGTAGACTAAAACATACAAAGAATGGTTGCAGGAATTGGGTATGGCTAGTCTAGAGAAAAGAAGGACTGAGGTGACATATCGCAGTATTCCAATATTTGAGGGGTTGCCACAAAGAAGAGAGGGTTAACTTATTTTCCAAAGCATCAGAAGGCAAGACAAGAAACAATGGATGGAAACTAATCAAGGAGAGAAGCAACATGGAATTAAGGAGAAACCTCCTAACAGTGAGAACAATTAACCAGTGGAATAGCTTGTCTTCAGAGGTTGTAGGTACTTCATCACTGGAGGTTTTTAAGAAAAGACTGGACAGCCACTGTCTGAAATGGTATAGGGTCTCCTGTTTGAGTAGGTGGTTGGATTAGAAGACCTCTAAGGTCCCTTCCAACTCTATTCTGACTGATTAACTGATTGATTGGCCCCTGTCACTTATGGTATTGTTTGTAAGGGCTCAATATCTCTTTTATTGTCTTGCCCACCAAATATCCAAATATTCAGTTCAGAGTTTTTACACTACAGGTAGTCCTTGACAGATGACCAAAATTGGGACGTAATTTGGAAAAGATGGCAAAGCCCTACAAAAAAGGCTTCATTCTTGCAATCCTTCTGAAGCCTTCTTCTGCAAGTCTTAAGTGATTTGGAGAAGAAAGCTGCTTGGAGAATGGTGCGTGGTAGCCTTAGTAAGAAAGCAACACCATTCATAAGCTGGGCATGCCTATCAGTGGCTGGAGAAAAACAGTGAAGGTAAGTGGGGTAAAAGAGCCGAGGTGGCGCAGTGGTTAGAGTGCAGCACTGCAGGCTACTTCAGCTGACTGCTAGCTGCAGTTCGGCGGTTCAAATCTCACCGGCTCAAGGTTGACTCAGCCTTCCATCCTTCCGAGGTGGGTAAAATGAGGACCCAGATTGTTGGGGGCAATATGCTAACTCTGTAAACCGCTTAGAGAGGGCTGTAAAGCACTATGAAGCGGTATATAAGTCTAAGTGCTATTGCTATTGCTATTTTACCTATGTTGGTGGGCAAGATAAAAGGCCAAGGTCTACTGGGCCATGGCAAGTTTGCAAACCGGTGGGTTGGGTAGCAGGCTGTGACTTCCCAAGCCTCAGCAGCTTTCAATGTGCTGATGGGTCAAGTAGCGGGCTGCAGCAGCTTTGTGCATGCTGGTAGGCCAGGTTGATAGCCGACATGGGGGCAAAGATAGCCATGTGGGAAGAGTTGTAACACCACTGCAGTATAAGTGTGAGCTGACTGCCACTGATTTTTATCATGTGTGCAAGGGAACTGCAACAGCCCTAATTTTAGGAAAAGGTCTTAAGTCCCTTCATTCAGCACTGTCGTAATTTAGAGCAGTCACTGAATGTATGGTTATAAGTCAAGGACTACCTGTACATCAAACTGGACTTTCTGAAATTCATCTTGTTTGTGACACCAATGTCAGGCCGAAGCCATATCTTATTAGAGACTTTGGCCTGCCACACTTTATGCTTTAAAAACGTATTCTTGCTGTGGGAATTTGGGAGGGGCTGTTGCATGAGGGTTGTAGAAATGTAGCCATAACAAATTCTTTTTAGATTCTCAAGGTCATCCTTTGTCCAGCACCTGCCCGGAAGCTGATGGGAGTAGCTGAGACGTTGGCAAAAGAAGACTGGCTAACGTGATGAACTTGTGGGTGTGGGGACAAGGGGCTTGATCTTTCAACTGGGTGGAGAAACCCTCGTAGAGTCAGATTTGGGTTTCTCACAGATGTGCCAACATGGCTCTACTAATAAATTGGAACTTTGAGCAATACTTTGCATTGGACTCTGATTTAATTTTAGATGCTATTTGGAACCCTGACAACCTAATCACAGGCCACAATCCACCAGAGAAATAGGTGTGCTTCTCAATTGTTTCATCAAACATACACCCCATCTTATTAGAGAAAGAGAAGACTGGTAATTCATAATAGAAACTTCAAGATGCCAGAAAAGATCTGGTTTCCCTATGAGATTCCGACTCCCACAATTGAATCAGACAGAGAAAACAAAACCTCATAAAAACTCACAAAACACTGATGCTCATGTACAAATCAGGTGAAACAATGTTCACATTTGTGATGTTCAATTGCCTTTTGGGGAAAAAGCACTTTTGGACAATGTTCACTTATAGAACCATATTTCTTGGGAGTATATATACCAATGCATAAAGTGTTTCAATCCTTTCAGAACTGATAGTTTCCTCCCAGCAGCTATTATCGAAGAGCGATATCAAAATATCCCTTTTGAACAGAGACTGGGTTCATCTGTGGAGGGATAACTGAAATGATGAAATATATTATTTCATATTGTTCTCTCTCTAATGCATGCTCACCATGCATTATTATGTCTATTCTTCACTAAACATCTTGACTCATTATATATTATGTTATTACTATCTGATCAATCTGATTTCATTTTGTTGTTCACAGCTAAGTATTGTTCTATAGCAGTGGTTCTCAACCTTTCTAATGCCGTGACCCCCCTGCCTCTGCGACCCCCTGCCACCACGACCCCCTCCCCGCCCCCTCCCCGCGCGGGATGAGGTGACAAAGGGGGCGTGGCACCAGGGGTGAAATGCTCCCGGTTCGGGCTTGCCTGCGGGTCGCCGGAAGCTGAAAGCATGGAAGCAGGAGACTTCGCCCGGATGCCGCCATTTGGGTTCTTTTACCCTCTGCGCATGCGCAAAGCATTCTGCGCATGCGCAGAGGGTAGAAGAACCCAAATGGTGGCATCCAGGCGGGTGAGCGAAGTCTCCCGCTTCTGTAGCTACCGGCTATCCGGCGACCCGCAGGCATGGCCGAACCGGGAGCATTTCACCCCTGCAAGTGACGGTGGCACCAAGATGGCGGGCTAACGCGTGCGGCGACCCCTGTGAAATGGTCGTTCGACCCCCAAAGGGGTCGCGACCCACAGGTTGAGAACCGCTGCTCTATAGATTGCACAGTACACCTTAGCACCTCTTCCAATTTTTCTTAAATATTTTAGAAGGTAGTTATCTTAATTAACTGTGATCTTTTTTGTTTTATTTGCTAGTCTGTTACCGAATAAAAATTGATTGATTGATTGATTATTTCTTTCCTAGTTCTTGCTTGCTCAAGATTTTGATCTTCAATTCTTACCTTGTTTGACTCCCAGGATTTATTTCAGTTTTATCCTCTTGAACTGACTTGATTATATAGTGTCTTATTCTGCTAGTGTAGCAATATACCTATAACATGTATATGTATGTATAATATTGTATATGCAAAGTAATTTCAATTATGGATACATATACATATTCTTATTGGGAAGTTGGCTGCCTTGTTATTTATCCACTGGACACTGAATTATACTTTGCAGCTCTACACCCACAACTTTTGTTTTTCTTCCTTACATTTCCACTTTAAAAATGGTATTTCTTTTATCAATAGGATGTACAACAGGGATGGATTCTAAATTTTTTTACTACCAGTTCTGTGGGCGTGGCTTATTTTGTGGGTGTGGCTTGATGGTCATGTGACAGTGGGCATGGCTTCACGGTCATGTGACTGGGCAGGTGTGGCTTCATGGTCATGTGACTGGATGGGCGTGGCCAACTCAATGTCACTCACGTCAAGGGGTGCCTCGCCTGGCCCCTCCCCTCCCAGCCATTCCTTGTCACACCCAGCCTCAACGTATCTATAGTTCTGTAAAAATGTTGTTCACCTTTTTTCAACTTTATTATGTACATACTATAGATGTACTTTCATGGACCACTGAAAGGAGGAAATGGCTCACATGCTTTGCCCAAGAGTGTGATAGGCAACAGGCTTTTAAGGGGCTGCCACAAAG